>JAEQML010066932.1:0-19531 GCA_016904865.1 Pissodes strobi | reverse complement strand
AATACGTTACCTATCTTTCTGAGTGTAAAAAAGACAAATATAGAAAATATTAAAAATATCATTTTCTTTCAATTGTTGTCCTTATTTCCAATAGTTTCTTCTTAACATCTGTTGAGTATATTGTTGATGTGTTTTAAATTTTCTGTAACTCGGCCTCGGCCCGTTGGAAATATAAGGCTCTTTAATATTTATTAATTTATTTATAAGTAGTTTTCTGTTAAGATATTTTCTTGTAATTTGTAAATAAAATAATTATTGTTATATAAATATTATATTAAAATATAAGTACTTAAATTATTTTTTATTTTTGCATAACTACTTTACCTAGATTTCAAGTAAATATAGGTACGTAGGTATTTAGTATTATTCACCTTACTTATACTTATAGAGTAGATAGATATTTCAACAAATAACCTGGTAAATCCCGAAATTGTTTATTAATTGAGGTAAAATAGTAAAACACATTTCTTCCAATATAAAATTGATACATTCATTAGAATGCATCCACTCTAATAGCTTGAAGGTCTAAATAACTGAAAAAAACGTGTTTAAAAAAGTACTTAAAGATATTGTTAACGCCTATTTAAAATAAAAGAAATATTTAAAATCCGTCCCCGACTTCCACCCACAGTGGGAGAGAGATAGCTAGAGTCAAGCAAATCCTACCAGATGAAAGGAGCGGTCGCGGAGTCCCCTACCTGTGTGGTAAGCTGTGCTCTTGCCATGTAGGGTGATGTAAATTAAAATTAACAAAACACTTTGGCTCTACGAAATAGTGAATTATTCTGTAAATTTTCCCAAAAAATTATAAATGCGAACGACAAATTATAAATTAAAGAGAAGACCACATCTGATTAAAAGAAAAAAATCTGTTAACATATTTACCTATTATTTAGAAATATTTTTTCAACTGAATCAATAAAACGCTATCCCATTTTGTTTTTAATGCCGTTAGCTATAAGTCTGTAAATATTTAAACTAGTTTAACTAAAACTGGATGGAATTGTCCAATTTCGAAAATAGGTCACAGAAACAGAAGCCATCGTCATTTCAAACTGAAGCTAATTAGTTATTCGATTCAGGTGAATCGGTATAACAGTATCAATATTTTATTTTCGACGGGGCTATTGTAGGATATTCGGCATTAAGTATATTAATTGGAATAACTGGACGTGTCTGTATTATTAATTTTTGCCGTTAGGCAATAGCATGTTGCAATTTGCAGCATGGTTTATATAAAAAGTTTACCAAGTAAAAGTTGGGACACCTAAATATTTGTCAAATCCATAACTCCCAATAACGTACAGGAATTTCATTACTTACATTATCATAAGTAGTGAATATTTCAGTGCGTACACTTTGATATTCTTGCAAAATTTTAATAGTTTCAAATTTCTTTTTAAACACCCTTACAGCGAAGATGGAGTGTTATTTTTTAAAATAAATTTGATCGAGTTATATTTTTATACAGCACTGGCGAGAAAATGTCATACTTATTCTATCTAAAATATTTGCAACGAATGGTATATGATGAGATTATTTACTGCGAGAATAACGCATTTCGCTTTTTAAAACGTTAATTTATAATTTTGTTATTAACAGGCATCTAACGCTAAACATTTGCATTGTTATAGCCCTGGAGCCCGTGTACAAAAGTGCAACGATTACCGGGAAGTTTCTTAATAGTTTTAATCGATTGTACCCACATTGTGCAGATAAGTTTGGGGTGTCAGCTGGCTAGGTGGCGGTGGGGGTATTTGCCAAGGGGTTGCAAACACATGAAAAAAATCGTGTCAGGAATCAGTCCCGGGCAGCATGAAACTTTTATTAACGGAACATTATAATCAGTAATAAACATTAAACATTGTCAGCTGGCCGGGGGCTGGTGGGGTACTTGTCAGCTAGGGGTACGAATGAGTCCGAAAATGCGAATTTTGACAACGACGTCGGGCAACTTGAAATTTGGGTGGATACTAATATTTTATATATGTTTCACGAAAAAAAGTGTCAGCTGCTCGTATGTCGGTGGAAAAGTTGTCAGCTGGGGTCACAAAAGGTTCCGGGCGTAGACGCGCTGTTAGCTGGTGTGCACGACCTTTAATGCATCAGCTGACAATTTTTCCACCAACATGCGAGCAGCTGACACTTTTTTTCGTGAAACATATAAAATATTAGTCTCCACCATTAGATAAAATAAAATAATAAAGATACATTTATTTACTTTTTGTATGTACCACAAATTAGATCGCATTCTAACACACACTGTGGTACAAGAGCATGTTTGCCAGATTTCCTTATTAATCAGTGAATTTAACTTTCAAGTAGGAATATTTGGTTTGTAAATAGCACTTACTATTTTAAATTTATTGAACCATGTTACATTTGTTATTCTATAAATACATAATTTAAATCTACGTTAGTTAACAAAAAAAACATACGTAATTACCTACTTTAGAATTTTAAATATTGTCAACAAGCATGCGAGGAATTTCTATAAATAAAAGTGGCAATGCCGCGTGGCTACTCCGCTACTTCGGCAACGTCTCGTCTACTTTCGGCCGATTCCAGCCCAATAACAACATATAGCGTAGTAGTCGTAGTAAAACGGCATGTTTTGAATCTAACGATCGTGTGGTATTCTTTAGTGCTTTGTAAGACTTTTTGAGGCAAATCAGTGTTTAATACTTTATCATGGTTCATCATTGTAGAATTTGCAAGAAAACAAGTCGGAATTTTCCAAAATTTTTGTTTCATCGGTGAGTATTAAATGTCATTTCATTGCCGTCCCTCGAGGACCATACAAAGACAAAGCAATAAAAGAATGCATGTGTTTCTAGTTCAAGTACAAATAGATGACAATTAGCTTCTAATAACACTTTACAAGTTTATTATGTCTGCAAATCAAAAATAAAACTTATCTAGCATAATTGATATTTTCGTCTAGACGAGTCCTACCGCCTGACGAGTCCAGTCCAGTCGCTTGTGCGCGAATTATAAACACACTTTTGAAAACTGAATGGTATATTTGCTTATAAATACTTTTAAATCCTTGCCATCTACTTTTACTGGACTGGTTTGAGGACTAATATATATGAAGATGTCCCGTTAAATTGCCATGGAATCCAATTAATAAAATTAGTGTTAACAAATTATTTTAAAATCAGGATACATTATGAAACTTTAAAAGCTTGAATCTTCTCAGAAACCAAGAGTTAGAAGTTTACTTACAAAAGCTGTCTTATTTAGAAATGAATACACTTTTGTATACTTATTAGTTATTCAACTAGATTGTTTAAATAAGCGTTGTATACTTAAAATGAAATTTCAGGACTTAAAAACTTGTCAAAAATGTTCCAAAATAATTTTGCCTAGTATTTTCTTAATCTCCATCTTTGCTTTGTTTTGTTCTTTTGAGTTTTTTTTTTGCTGTGAATATTATTTTGATTTTTCAATAGCGAAATCAGAAGTCCTACTCCATTTAATTATTGAAACATTTTAAACGCCATTAGAATGCTAAAAACGGCAATTTTACATCTATTACGATAAAAGTATGTATATAGTATCCTAAATGAACGATTTGATTTAGCATTGTGGTGTATTGCAATATCTTTAATTTTTAATTAATAAAAATTCACAGTCCTTCGCAAAGATGCAACCGGGGGAACATTGAAAATGATAAATAAAAAAGCAAAAATGTGATTTGTGATATAATTCAAACAGTTTTTAAAAGCAGAGTTTAAAAAAGTAAATATTTTGTATATTTACGAGTGTTTATAATATTTTTAATTAAAGAAATGCATTTTTAAGATTAATATTAAAGATTATCATAATTAAAAAATAAATAAATAAAGAAAGGTGCAGATATGAAGACCTAAAAAATTACCGTCCACTTGTAGATAGGAAAATATATTTAATATATAATTAGCTATAACATTACTGTAATATTTTTAACTTGTTCCGATTCGTTTTAGCCGGTTTTGGTGCATTTGGTTATTTTTAGTTATTTTCGGTTAGTCGTTCAAACAACTTTTGGTTAGCTTCAGTTAGTTCAAATTTATTTTAGCCATTTGAACCGACTCCAATACGTTATAATCAAATTTAAGATTTTTGGTTAGTCCCCAAAATTCGGTTCGTTTTGGTTGGTTTTAACTTACTTTAATTTTTGTAACCTATTCCGGTAGGTTTTAGCCCCTTTTGGTGCTTTTGGTTCGTCATTTAAACCGGTTCCGGTACCTTATATGCAATTTTAATGTTTTTGGTTAGTTTTGGTTAGTCATTCAAACAACTTTCGGTTACTTTCAGTTAGTTCCAATTTATTTTAGTCATTTAAACCGGTTTCCATACGTTCCATACTCTATACGTCAATTCTGTGGCTGCGCGTGCCAGAGTTTTGGTGTTCGAAATTTTCGATACCATTTTTCATACCAGTTTTGATACCCAATCAGTCTGAACAAAAAAATTGGAGGTATGGTGATGGAACTTTATTGACTTTTAATATTTTATAATTTAATATCCCTCAAAAATATTAATAAAGACTTTTCAATACATTTAAATAGCATTCCTACTCAAGACAATCAAATTTAAATTAAGTGCTAAAAAATTCGTTTCCAAACTTGAAAATTGTCGGTCTCAAATTTCCCAATATTTCAATATCCAGATTTAATTTATTCCCATTTTTAGTTTTTGCGTAATCGATTTAGATTTGAATTTTGGTGAAAGAAAAAATATTACGAAAAATTAAAATGCTACGCCTATGTTTGTTTACCCACTAGCCACTGTCTGTACCACAGTTTCATTGTTAAATACGCACGTCCCAGTCTGTGCTTTATGATACAGTTTTCTAGAAAATTATGAATGACAGACTTTGTCTTTTTAAGTAAGTCGTCTTAGTATCCACCCAAATTTCAAGTTGCCCGAAATCATTCTTGATGATTTAATCATGAAAAACATGCAGGGGGGCAATCTGGACTTAACATCTTGAGTTCTACATAATCAGAAATACATTTAACTATCAATGAGTAATTATTTTGTGCTTAATTGTAATGAATTATAATACTGTACTAAGGTTTATAAATTAATAGTAAGTAAACAATTTCACTACACAAAATCGTATTATTTATTAATAAAAATATTAAATCATTTTAACATTTAACATATTATTAATGTCAATCTTAATCTTCGTCATCATCATCATCATCTTCTTCTTCGTCATCATCAGAGACTTCGAGTTCTATTGGTAAAAGATCGTCAGCAGGCTGTTTATGACATGACAAATTCAAATAATATAAATAAATACCTTTAGTATTGTCGGCTTATTGAGTGATCATTTCCACAGTCGAGGGTAATTGATCGCCATCGAACCATTTGCAGGTGTATTTACTTTCCTCCAGTTGCCATCCATAATCTAGTGGATCCAAGGTGGACGGAACTTGCTTGTTGTTGTTGTTGTTCCAAATCCTCGATATGTAGATGGTCCTCAATAATTGCTGTTTTAATTCAGAGTACGATGGTAGCAAGAGGGATGCGTCGAAGTTCTTATCAGGCAATGTAAATTCATTGTCATCTTTTCCTAGTTTATATACCTTCATGAAGGTCGCAACACGTGCATCATTAAGTTTTTGTATTGTCTTAAAGCCATACATGGTATACACAAATTTTTCTATGGCTGGCATAGCACTGGCAATTTTTTCTTTCAATAAATCGCAGATATTAATAACTGCTGCGATGAAATCTGAATTTTTTTGAGAATGCTGAATGGCTTTGCTTTTCCCTTCATCGCGAAATTTTTGCTAATAGACCGGCAATTGAGTGTTCCGAATGTTACCGATGGTGCCATAAGGGCTGTTCAGGCCTAACAACAACACAGTTTAATGAATTCAACAACAAAATTAAAAAACAACGCAAACATAATTGGATTTGTTTGTCGTGTGAAGAAAGTAGAGTGAGTCGGCAAACGACTTCGTTCACCCGACGGCGACGGTCAATGCTTGACTTACCTAAAAGTCCGGAAAATTCAAGCACTGCGGCAGCGACAACTGCGACAACACCGAAATATAAAAGTCCGGTTATGAACACAAGCGCTATGGACGCAACAACGGGGACGATACCAAGGCCAAACCCTACAATATTACCAGACTTTAATCGCGATGTATCAAATCTTTTGAATAGGAGGGATGTTGACATTAAGGATGTAATTATTTTGATACAACAGCTACATGTGCAGTTGTTTAATGCTATCTCTGAACAAAACACAACTACCCAAAATATCCTACAAGAAATGAAGAATTCCCAAAATGCTACTATTTCACAGCTTCAATCTGAAATCTTAGTTCTTAGAGAAGAGGTAGAAAGCCTTAAAGCTGCCAATCATCAAAGTGCAGGCGACAAAAATTCTAACGGCGCAGAAAGTCAAGTTAATATTTTAACAGAGATGCAAGATAGAAGTGCTAGAGAGTCCAATGTGATGTTATACAATATCCTAGAAAGCAGCTCAACGGATAAGCAGTCTAGAATAAACCATGACACCTCAAAAGTAACAGAGGTACTAAACACTATTGGAGTCACCCCAGAATCTATCAAGGCTATTAGAATTGGGAAACAAACCACCAATAAAGTTCGTCCAGTCAAAGTGATCTTGCCCAATAAAAACCTTGTACGGTCATGTCTAAGAAACAAACATAGATTAAAGGACACCGGTTTTGGTCTGGGACCAGATTTAACCAAATTGCAAAGAAACCAATATAATAAGCTAAGAGACGAACTGAATTTAAGAAAAGCCTCTGGTGAAGCAAACCTGGTCATCCGATACAAGCTGGGTGTACCAATCATTACCACAGTCCAACCTAAGAATCAGGGTCCCGAACCAAAAAACGATTAAGCTGCTATTTTCAAAACCTTGGCGGAATGAGAACAAAAAATCTAGACATAGGACATGCCATCAATTTGTGCAATTATGATGTTGTGATATTTGTTGAAACTTGGCTGTCCAGTGATCTTAATAGCAACGAGATGGGTGTGTGTGATTTTAACATATATAGACTTGATAGAAACAGTAAAACAAGCAAAAAGTTGCGTGGAGTCATGATATGCGTAAGAAAAACATTAAAATCTAGAGCTATTTCTGTAAGTTGTGAGTTAGTTGAACAACTATTCGTATGTGTCCAATCTTTAAACAGTAAATGTATGTTTGGATCATGTTACATTCCTCCAAAGTCAGATATGTCTCTTTATGTTTCACACTGTGATACGGTGGAGAGTCTTGTTGAGCGATACCCAGATTATAAGTTTATTTTGACTGGCGACTACAATATGCCTGATGCACTCTGGATAAACCCTGGATTGTTGGTCGATTGCTTACCTGACTCTCCAGCTATCGTCGTTTTTGGCAGCTTTTCGTATTTAAATTTGAATCAGATAAATAACATACCAAACCAGCATGGTAAATTTTTAGATCTATTTTTTTCGACTTTTTCAGATGTTAATGTAATATCAGCATATGATAAACTGATGGAGAATGGCTATCACCACATTTCATACTGTATAGATATACCTTTTGATAACTGTAAAACCCTTAGATATGATGTACAGTATTACGACTTCCGTAATGCTAATATAACTGCTTTAAACGATTTTTTTGCTTCACTGGACTGGGAGACTGTTATCAACACAACGAACGTAAACGAATCGGTTGACCAATTCTATAACCAAGTATACGAGGCTTTTAATGCATTCATTCCCATAAAAATATTCAAAACAAGCAACTTTCCCTGCTGGTTCTCTCCCGAACTTAAGGAACTGATATTAGAAAAGAAAAGAGCACATAAACGATTTAAGCAAACAAATAATTCTTATCATCATTATTCTTGTTTTTCTGACCTTCGAACCCAATGTAAGGAATTGCATCAAAATTGCTATAGAACATATATCCAAAAAATAGTAAAATGAGCTCCATGAAAGGCCTCGAGTCTTTTGGAAACATGTAAATAATTTAAAAAGGAATAACGACTTTCCAGATGTTATGTACATGGGCGAAAATACAAGCTCAAATGGTCAAGATTCGTGTAATCCATTTGCATCTTTTTTTAAATCGGTTTACTCCAACGAAAATATTTTGACACCACCCAACGGTGTCCAAGAAGTTATTCATATGAATAACATCGATCTGACGCTATCTAACGTTTTTTCAGAGATCTCAAACCTCCCTTCTTCTTTCTCCTCTGGTCCAGATGGAGTGCCACCATTTATAATAAAAAAATGTGCTTTCACTCTTTCCATTCCAATACTTAAACTTTTTAGGTTGTCCCTTAACCAAGGAGTGTTTCCATCCTTTTGGAAGTATAGCTACATTCAACCGATTTTTAAGTCCGGGGACAGACAAAACATAGAGAATTATAGGGGTGTTAGTTTGCAATCTGCTATGCCAAAGCTTTTGGATAAGTTAGTATCCATTCACTTATCATCTGTTTGTAATAGGATGTTAGTCGAAAATCAACACGGTTTTCGCCCCGGTAGATCAACAATGACCAACCTTGTAGAATATCTTGAGGATTTAAATAATGCTATGGAGAGGGGCGTCCAAACAGATAGTATTTACACAGACTACTCAAAAGCTTTTGACCAGGTCAATCATGACATGTTAGTCACTAAAATGAAACTTATGGGATTTCAAGACCCGGCTCTATCTTGGTTTAATACTTTTTTAAGAAATAGATACCAATGCGTTAGAATAAACAATTACTTATCTGTCCCATTTGAAGTTCCTTCAGGAGTAACACAGGGATCCCACTGTAGACCATGGTTATTTTTACTTTTTACGAACGACCTAAGTAACGGTCTCACATCCCCTCACTTGTCATTTGCTGACGACTTGAAGGTCTACCGAGCAATAAATTCTATCCAAGACTCAGAAGCACTTCAGATGGATATAAACACACTAGCAGAGTGGTCACGCATAAACGGACTACATCTAAATCCTTCAAAATGCTCTGTTATTACATTTTCTAAAAGCAAAAACCTAAGTCGCTTTATCTATGATTTGAACGGCAATGAGTTAACACGAACACATCATGTGAAAGACCTGGGCGTAATTCTTGATGCGGAGTTAAATCTTAAAGCCCACATTAACGCAATAGTTGGCAAAGCCTTTAAACAGCTTGGTTTTATTCTACGCCAAAGTAAAGATTTCTCTCCATATATAATTAGAACATTATTTTTGACTTTTGTAAGACCTTGCGTGGAATACGGATCGATCGTTTGGTCGCCACATTATGCGACACATATTAAATCTATAGAAAGAGTCCAACAAAAGTTTTTTAAATCTTATGCATTTAAGCTAGGTATAGATATTTTCAACTTGGAGTACACCGAAAGATGTAGCCTTTTAAACTTACAATCACTGGAGGGTCGTAGGTATCAGCAGGAGCTGGTTTTTGTCTACAAATTGGTAAATGGTCTGATTGATGCTCCAAATCTCCTTAAATTACTTAATTTTAATGCCCCAGGTCATACCCATAACACTAGAAATGTCTCCCTTTTTCGTTGTCCGTTTCATAGAACAAACTATGGCCTTTACAGCCCCATGTCCAGAATGCAAAAGCGTTTTAATGATAATTGTGATATCTTGCATTTGTCTGCATCCCTGCGAATGTATAAAAATGTTTGTTATACTCTCTATAAGTGAAGCACTTGTTCAGGCTTTTTGTCTTTTTTATGCTGCGTAGTCTATTGTTATGAGATTATAATGCTGAATTATTATGTATATGTATAATTGTATAAAACTAGTAAGTGTGTTATTACCTATTGTTTGTAAAAATGGTGTTACCGTTGATAAATAAATAAAATAAAATAAATAAAATAAAAAAGGCTGGGTTGTAATCGCATCCTGTGAATATACAAAATGCGATGATAGCAAGGTAAACGTTCCCGCCTAGTGCTGCATATGTCATTGATACAAAAAAATCACTGCCTATTACCGGTACCCATCTTCATCCAAATTTTTACATTATTTTGAATTTTCTTTAAGTTTCCTAGCATGATGACAGGAATATCAATATCTGAGCACCGTACTATGACATGTGTACTCTCTTCAAGCTTGCATACATGGAACACGATTTTTGTGTCAGCCTCTTCGTGGCTGGGGCACGACAAATCATGTATGATGTTTTTGCTAATCTTATGGTTAACAACTTTGTAACTCCAACAACATTCACCACTCAAGTACAACGTTTTACTGCCTAAATATGGGGCCATTTCACCGAATTCCCAATGTGTACTGAAAAAACTTATCAAGGCTTCTTTAAAATAAACATTTTTCAACTCTTTTCCAAATTCGGCTGGTCAGACTTGATCCGGTTCCCGTATTTCGAAGTGCTGTCCTCTACTTGTTCCTCGCGTTTCGTGTTCGGAGTCCTTTATGGTAGGAGTAGAATAACTGTCGAATACAACGATCACCGTTTTAGCGTGATTTGCCAGTAAAATTTGAAGAAATTTTGTGGATATATTTCCAAAAGTGTTTGGCAAGCCCTTCATTGTATTCAATAAGAAAAATCCGTCGAATATCATGGTATCGTAGTATGGTGGCTCATTATTATCTACTTCCTTATCAAAAACTTTAAGCATCACGGATTTTTCGGTTTTGCACAAAGAACCATCCATGTGGCAGAATGCAAGAGAAACTGGTGTTAACGGATGAGAAAAAATCTTGTCGATGTCTAATTTTTTTTTCTAAGGACAATCGTAATAGTTGTCCGAATAAATCACGTTCCATACGCACTTCGACCAATTTTCCAGCTACTGCCACTTTCTTTTTCGGTACTACACTAGTGAAGTTAAAAATTTTATTTTGATTAATTGGTTTCTCAAAACATTTTTTATCGAATGCACATTCTTGAATGAACTGTTCGCGCTGTGAATTTCCAAATTGCTCAATATTAATTAAAAACTGCGCTACTTGCTCTTCCAGTTGATATATTAAACAATAATCCTTTGTCTAAATCTGTAGCGAAGGGATTAAAGTTCTGCGTGATGTTTGTAATTATATTATCAAGAGATTGTACATGTTTCCGTATGTAACTTGGCTTCAAGTCTGCTGTGATATCCTGCGATTTTTTCAATCCTGTTTCGTTTAATAGGAAGTTTATACCTGTGCAGCGTAAACTATGACTTAATGCCCAACGTTGACGCGCAGGATAATAATTTGTTATGAAACTGATTCCAGTCAAGGTATTTGCCGCATCAGCATTGGAGGTTTGTTTCACCATCACATCAACGGGAATCCTAGAGCAAGGTTTCTCCGTCCTTTTCACCCCAAAGGACCCTTGCTGTAGCCTTAGTAACAGTCCTGGGTGAGTCTGTTCTACTGCCAGCAACTTGTTGTGATAGAGGACTGTGAATCGAGAAAAAAATTGCTGGTTGAAAGCAAAAAACAGATTTGTAACCCGCGGTAAAACCCACATATATAGGTCGAAGGCTGCCGTGCGGATACTGAGATCTAGTATAAGATAGTAGTTAATTAACTGCACGTATATCACATAAAACTGTGCAGTTAATCCGTGCTGACCATCAAGAGTTTTCTGTGTACGCATTGTACTTGTCAAATAAATTCAATAAATTACCTTTTTCAATGCTTGGCCTAACAGTAACGGTACTGATTCTTTTATTTCTTGACTCAAAATAATATTTTTATCTTTGAGAAATCTCTCAAGATGTAATATTTGCAACGCCAATGCGAGTCGTGAGTGTAGTTTTTTGCATCTGTTGTAATTTTTGGAGCTAATAAATCCACCAACTGATCCACTTGCAATTGCTTCAGAATTCACCAGTACGTTGCTGATACGACAGTTGTCGATGAATTTACCCACAGATTTGAAGTATGCTAAATAAATATGAAATGCTCCGAGGTGGATAAATAACTTAGCAAATTTCTCTTCTGGGTCATCACTCTGAATGTGGTAAGCCATTTTGGCTACGGTCACTTCAATGTAAAGTTGCATCAATTCTTGTCGAATTCTCTCGAACCTGTACGTACATAGTTTCCTTTACCACTTCTGTACGTGTTGGCGAATCGTTGATAGTCCCGAGATAAGAAACCTTCTGTTCAGTACTTTTGTCATCAAAAATTGAATTGTTATATCACACCCACATGGGAGTTTTAGGTTTTTTCAGTAAATGAGATAGCACCCAGCCAAAACTCGTATGTTTGAAGGAATTCAACTCAGTATTAGGAGATGCTGGACGAAAATTACTATCAAGGGGTTCCAGAAGAACTTCTAGCCGTGGTTTCTTACTACATGGTTCTAATTCAAATGTTATAGCAGCAAAAACACGTCGTCTTCTTTTTAAATGTCCGACAACATCGCTTCTCACCTCCTGCTCTTCGTTTTCAGATTCGTCAATGACTAACTGGACGGGAATATCTCGATATATTATTCCTACTGTATCACCGACATACGAGCAGCTGACACTTTTTTTCGTGAAACATATATAAAATATTACTATCCACCCAAATTTCAAGTTGCCCGACATCGTTTTCAAAATTCGCATTTTCGGATTCATTCGTACTCCTAGCTAACCCAAACTAACCCCACCACCCCCCGGCTAGCTGTTCAATGTTCATTATTGATTATAATGTTCCGCTCATAGAAGTTTCATGCTGCCCGGGACTGATTCCCGTCACGATTTTTTTCATGTATTGTGTTTGCAACCCCATGGCAATTACCCCCACCGCCACCTAGCCAGCTGACACCCCAAACGTACCTGCACAATGTGGGTGCAATCGAATAAAAATATAAAGAAACTTCCTGAAATCGTTGCAATTTTTGTACACGGGCTCCAGGGCTATTAGGGGGGTAAGGTCCGAGGTACGAGTAGGTGGACCGCTTGGTATATATGGCTATTTTCTTTAAAGAGAGAAACGAATCGAGACGACGAATAACTGGCACTTTTTGAGTGCTGCACATTCAGGTTCGGGCTTGACGGGTGGAATAAGTAGTTCGGTTACGGCTTTTTGGACCTATTTAGTTTTTAGTGTATAGACATTATTGTGTTAGGTAGGTACATTATAATATGTTCATGGATTTTTTTTTAGTTTAGTTGTGTCTTCTCTTTTTTTGGAGCCTATTTAGTTCTAACAGTGTTCTAACGCCAGTAATACCTTGAAAAATGTAATAAGTAATAAGACTAACTGAAACTAACCGACAGTTGATTAGACGACTAATGAAAAGAAACCAAAAATAAGCAAAACCCATAAAAAGCACCAAAAGCAGCTAAACCGTATCGGAACAGATTAAAAATATTACAGTACGTTAAAAGTAACCCAAACCAACTGAATTTGGGCGACTAACCAAAACTACCAAAAACATTAAAATTGATTATATCATATCGGACCCGGTTCAAATTACTGAAATCATTCGAGAGTAACCGAAACTAACCTACAGTTGATTCCACTACTAACCAAAAGTAATTAAAAGCACCAAAACCGACTAAAACGTATCGCAACAGATTAAAAATATTACAGTACGTTAAAACTAACCCAAACCAACCGAATTTGGGCGACTAACCAAAACTAACCAAAAACATTAACATTGATTATAACGTATGCACCCGTTCAAATTACTAAAATCATTCGAGAATAACCGAAACTAGTATATTTCTAAATGCCTGATAGCACAGCGAAAAGGGCTGTGGCCGTAAAACATCATAAACCATAGGCGCTACAACTTGCTATACAAATAAGTTTTACTATATTATATTTTGGAATTACTAGCTGTAATTATGTTGTCATTATACTAAGTTAGTTGTAAATTGTTAGCATTATGCTATTATAATCATTAATGGTACCTGATCGCTTTAAATTATAAACCCGGCCAATTTATACCTGTACAAATATATTTATGTCTACCTGTCAAAAACGGCGTGCATTCAGTATTCCTGTGACTGTTGATTTGCGAACATGGAGATATTTATTCCAAGCAAGATAAAAGGTGTTCTTGATTTAAGAGCGAAAACTATACTTTTAAATGGTCATGATTTATTTGTGCATCAAGATCCCTTGGCTACTGTGAGAAGTCTAGTTACGAAATGTTCGAATGTTACGGGAGTTGGTGAAGCTACGATTTATAGAGTTCTGAAAGAGAAAAAAACTGGAACTGTTTGTGAGCCCAAAACATCTGCAGGGAGGAAGCCATCGATTGTTGACGACTGTTCCAGAAGCATAATAAGGAGACATTATTTGAGTGAGGAAATACCAACTCTCGATAAAATTCAGAAAGTTGTAAATGAAGACGAAAACGAAGCGTAAATATCGCAGGGAAAGGAAATCTATCTTCTACTTAGATGAAACATGGCTGAATGAAGGACATTCTGTTAAGAAAATCTGGCAAGACAATAGCATTAGCTATGCTCTCATGAAGCATTTTTAGAAGGATTATCGACAGGTTTGAAAATTCTTTCCGGGAAAGGACGCAGGCTAATTATAACGCATATTGGGAGAGATAACGGTTACTTACATAATGGATTACTGCAATTTGAATCCAAATCGACCAAGGATTACCATGAAGAAATGACGGCTGATGTTTTTGAAGATTACCTACTTTTTCGAAATGATAACATTACTTCCAGAAAACTCTGTCATAGTTATGAACAACGCTAGTTATCATTCGAGATTAGTAGAAAAATTGCCAACCACTTCTTGGAAAAAATAGGACTTTATAGGTTGATTGTCTCAAAAATATATTTCATTCGAAAACGGGATGTTGAAAAAGGAACTGGTTTAAATAGTTAGGGAAAGCCAATCACTGTTTAAAAAATACGTTACTGACGAAATGGCTAAAGCGCGTGGAATAAATGTGCCTCGGTTGCCACCCTATCATTGTGAATTGAATCCCATTGAACTTAGGTATATGGGCACAAATCAAAGGATTTGTAGCTCGGAACAACACAACGTTTATGCTAAAAGATGTGCGAGAACTTTCGAATATTATCGATAACACAAATCTCTGCCGAAAACTGGACGAATGCCATAACCTATGTCATAAAAGAGGAGCAACAATGTGGGATTTTGACAATCTCTTGGAGGAATCAGTAGAACCTCTGCTAATTTCAGTTGGAAATTCTGACGACTCTGACTTCAGTGAGGATGGTTTATAATTAAATATTACGTACATATTTAGTTTTGATTATTGTATATACTTGACAATAACACTTTTTCTAATTGAAATGTTTTTCTAAACGGGTGACATTGTTTTTGTAGTTATGTTATGGTTTGTAACAACCTGTTACAGTCATTTACCAATATAAACTTTAGATTTCTACTTTAAATTGGCTTATTTAATATTTTACGTTGTGTGACAAAACATTTGAACAAAGTCATAAAATAAATTCTAAAGCCCTAATACCCAACACTGATGCAGTCAGTCCCCGAAAAATATCTTTATTACCCATTGCTATACGAGCAGGCCTGCATTTTATTGGAATATATACCCTTAAAATCAAATTGGTCGCATTTTATGTCATCTCACTCTGTACTCAACAAAACGCCATTTACATTTATAATGAAGGTGTTGTGCTATCAGGCATTAAGAAACAGACTATAACCTACAGTTGATTCCACGACTAACCACTACTAACCAAAGGTAATTAAAAGCACCAAAACCGACTAAAACGTATCGCAACAGATAAAAATCATTACAGTGCGTTAAAACTAACCCAAATCTACCAAATTTTGGCGACTAACCAAAGCTAACCCTAAACATTAAAATTGATTATAACGTATCGGCACCTGTTCAAATTATTAAAATCATTCGAGAGTAACCGAAACTAACCTACAGTTGATTTCACGTCTAACCAATACTAACCAAAAGTAACGAAAAGCTCTAAAGCGGATTAAAAATTGTAACAGTTCGATTTTGCCAATTTTAAAATTTCATTTATATGCCGCATTTAGGGAAAAACCCATGCTGTATTTTGCACTCATCGGTTTATTAATTCTGAATTTAATAATTCGCTTGAAATTGCCTCTTTTCTCAATGTAAAATTACCTATATTTTAAGTATAGATTAGCTATATATTCGTATTAGTTTTTAGAATCGATTGTGATTATCTATTTTAGTTGATAAGCGATGTATGTACCTTATTATTAAGTCAACTTGGCTTGATTTGCATTATATTATCGTAAATAGCCAGCGAAGCGATTTATATTTTTAAAGAATTCAGTTAGCCTGCAAATACGTTGCATTTGACTTATTGAACCATAATTTAATTTCAGTTTGAATATTCTATTACCTTTTGAGAACCCTAGGTTGATGTTCCGGAGATCGTTTTTGGACCTCTGCTTTAAATATATTTCTCGTTCGGTACAGCGGACCAGTTTTTTGTAAGGTTTTTGCAAAATAATAGGAATGGGCTAGGTATCGCGCGTTTTTCATTCTCGGTTTAGATTTTTGAAGGTTTATTATTTCTGTCAGAGCATTTCCTAGCCTTTCTGGAAGAATGTAATTTTAGCTCACTACTCGTGGCTTCCGCCGTGATTTATCACCACAATAAGCGAGAATTAAGGCGTTTATTTTCTTAGAATTATTCCTTGTATCGAATCACTCGTGAAGTTTTCAGCCCATTACTACTTGTTTCGCAGTATTTAATTTAAGGCAAATTGACGGACGACGGAAGGAGGTCTTTTCTAGTTTTGTTCGCCTGGGGAACGTTTGCCAGTATAGCGAGAAACTGCACGTTTTGCGTATTGTGAAATAATACAACCCTTTTGAGGGGATTTACCGTGCGTTTCTGTTTGTGTTTTGACACGACTGATTATTCGGGCTCTACAAGCTGTACTAGGTAAGCATTTTCTCTGGATTCCTTTTTCTGTGGCCTATGAAGCACTTCACCGCCATTTTGCTAAAAATTTTTATTTCCATTATTTATAGCGGCTTCCACGTTCGTCCCATAAGACCGAGACCGTCGAATCTCCTCTAATATACCCTCAAGTCCGAATCTGAGGTAAATATCGCTACCATTTTTGCCTAAATTAATGAAATTGACTGCTTATCTACCTTTTATTTTTTTTTTGTGCACATAACGCCATTTGCTTTTCCCATGTGTTATCTTATCTACTCCATTTTATCTGATCCGAATTTTTATTTTAATGCAACTTTAACTTTGATCATATGGGGAAGTTTATATATTCTTTTAGGGGTGATTCATATCTATCTTTTTATATTCAAGTTGCCGGAACCTTAATATCTCTTTTATTTGCTTTATTGCACTGTAAGTCCATGGGGTTTTTTGTCTGGGAAAATTTGTTTTATAAAGAAGATGTATTTATGCAAAGAGGGAGGGGGTCTATGATTTTTTATTAAAGTAAGGGGGCTTCATTTAATGCGTACTGGATTATTTCAGGGTCCTTCTGCTGGGCCAGAGTTTATTTGGAGGACTGCAATTCCTTCTGCTGGGCCAGTAGTTTACCTGGTGAACCAATTTCTTCTGCTGGGCTAGAACTTCTTTTGCTAGGCCAGAACTTCTTCTGCGGGGTTAGAACTTCTTCTGCTGGGTCAGAACTTCTCCTGCTGGGCCAGAACTTCTGTTAAAGAACTGCTGTGGTTCCCGCACTAGAGGCCATCGACAGAGTTCGACGACGGGATTTGGGTATATGTTTTATGTTTCATTGTGTCTTAGGTTTAATCTTCGCTTACTTTTATTGATATAAATCACACATTGAATTGAGGTAGCTCATTGATTTTAATTAATTTAATTTACATTTATTCACTGGTTTATCGGACCAGTTGATCAAATTGCTTTGATTTGTTTTCTCATTTTAAAAGATAAGTGCGGGCTGGATAACTTCATTCTTTTCATTAATTTTTCATTTCATTAATTAGTCGGCAGATATAACTGCTCTGAATTTTATCTTTTTATCATATGAATCAAGCTAACCATATTTTTAATCTGAACTGGTGCTTTTATTAACTCCTCAAGTTTTTTTTTTTGATCTAATCATTGTGTCCGCTCATTGCGGCATATTATCACCATCAGTGCAGCTATTAGCGCACATACCTAGTTGTAAGAACCTTAGTCTGTGCCAAGTGAACACTTTGATAAGTAGTTTAGTGCATTTAGTGATAAGGCATATAGAACTGAGGTTTTCCAACTGAATTGGTCTCTGTATGTACAATCTTCATATTGTACTCAGTTTATTTTATTAATTACTTTAAGTCATTTAACATTCTTTTGTCTACTCAACCACATTTAATATAACCATTTTCTCCAGATAGATTGTTGCTGTGTTTGCAAAAAAAAAAGAATTTAGTAGCAAATATAGTGTCCATTAAATTTTTAGATTGTGTTTTTTTGATAGGTTAAGTTAGTTGATTATAGTGCCATAATTATTCTCCTTTATTTTTTTTGATAGTTTGAAATTAAGAACCGGTTAATTTTATGAGCGAATCTAGCCACTCGGTACAACACCTGCCGAGCTTTTTCCGTTTAGCTGGCTAGAACGGGTGGCGCTCAAACGACCCCACGACAGGGGCCGGGCTTTGTAACGCGACCCTCCGGGGCTAGGTTCAATTTTTTTAATTAATTGGGAAAAAAAAATCTGGGTTCAATCATTAAAAAAACGTGTTGCAAAATATTAAAGTAAGTTAGAACTAATAATAAAAACGAACCAAATTTATTCGTTTTTTTTTAATTTTTAATTTTATTACGGAAAGGATTAGAAGGATACATTTACATACATTAACATAAAAATAAAATTTTCAAAATTATACACAGAGTGGTAAAAAATTTATATTTAAAAAATTATACTTTTTTCGAAATATTTCGGTACAGAAAAATCGTACGATTTTTTCGATGCGAGAATCGAACTCGGTCCACCCCAAAACCTTTTTCTAAAGTGTTCACGTCAAAAATTCAATTTATTGAAAAAAAATCCGTTTTTATTACGGGAAAGATTAATAGTAGAGTGCCCGACGCAGTAACAGCCTTCTGTAAAATGATTTCTGTGGGCACCTCGGGGTTGCAAGCTGAAATTTTCACAGAATGAAGGCTTTATTATATTAATTCAAAATCCGAAGGTAATAAAAAATCATAACTGGCAAAAGGGCAGTATACCTAAAAATCGAGATTATGATATGAACGTGTAGGATATTAAATTATGAATATTTTCATATATAATTCATCTACATTTTTGTACGAATTATATTTTTTATCCTTGCTTGAAATATGCAGATTACATTGGCCCTTACGGAAAAATAAATCAAAAAATTTAAATATCTCGCTTCGAACCTGGGCAAAATCTGATTGAAATATACTCATTTTTGTATTCACCTCGCATTCTCTCCGAAATGAAGGCTCAAATCAAAAATTTTTATTCTTGCAAAAAGTTTGCCTTAAGTATTTAGAACACATAGGTGCATGAATACATTTTTTTTTCTCTCAAATGGTAATGGAAAAATAGAATTAAATGTAAAAAAAGTAATTTTCTTCAAGCAGCGACTGGCCGATCTCTCGCTTCCCGAGCACTCTAGTATCTCACTTTTCTTCA
>JAEQML010066931.1:0-19531 GCA_016904865.1 Pissodes strobi | reverse complement strand
ATTGGTTCTTTTTAGTTCCGCTTGATTAAGCAAACAATAGTATAAAAGGGAGTTAGGTAGATTTTAATTTTAGTTTTAATCACCTCCTGATGATGCTAACATGGTTAGTGAAACGCGCGTCGAGTGCAAATATTCTGTTTCGGTATTGTGGATAAAACTCTGTTTTAGTAATATGTTCATGTTGAGTCTTGACATTTCTCTTGCTGCATTGTCTAGTTTTCCTGCTGCAAAAAGACTTCTTACATTCCACGTTCCGATCTTCATATTACTGATCTTTGATTTCATGACCTGGTTCTCCACTGCTCCCCCCGGAGATCCGATTGGGGAGCTTTTAACTCCGGAAAATTGATGGCATGTGGATGCCTTCTGCATCCACATGCCGTTGATCTCTTGAGAGATTCTTCCGTCTTTAGGGTTGGTTTCTCAGCCCTAGGGCAAGTGAGTACCCTACTCTTGCTGACTCCTCCACCCGAAGCTGTTGGTCAGCAAGAAGGAACTGCTTATCCCGGCAGATATTCGGTTCCTTTTATGTGACCCTAAAAGGAGGGGATGCCACTTCCGTCTACTATTATTACTTAAAGCTGTCGCGAACAAATCTTTCCGTCCACCTTGGCTATTCTTATTTTTGTTTGCCTATTCAGAATTATCTGGAGGACTCTTCGTCATTTGAGGGCATTGGTTTTTATAACGTCCTTTCTGTTTACAGCCCCAGCACCATGGAATTTTAAAAAATTCTTTGCTACAAGTGCATAGTCACCAGCATGTTTGCTATTCTGCCATTTTTTTGTCCTGCAGTAATTTCGTCTTAACGAAGTTCGACGTTATGTCTATACATGAATTTTCCAGTGCCATAACTATTGGCTCTTAGTCCACTGTCAGTCCCTGCAGCATGATAACGCGTAAAAACTCATCATCTAGCGGTTTTCCAATTGATGAAAGTTTTTGGGACAAAGACATGACTTCGTTGACATACTCTTCCATTGTGCCAATAACTTTAAGAAGCACAAATTCCCAAGTAAACCTAGTCGCCTATGAAGTCCTTTGTCTTCAAATGCTTTTTCAAGAGCTTTCCACGCTTCGCTATCAGTTTGCGCTTGCATCACATGAGGAAACGTCGACTTGTCCAGAGAAAGAATTAGTTTTTTAAAGAGCTTTCTCTTCACGACGCGCTCTTGTATTATCATCCACCGTAGGCTCCCACTGTCTAGTTATACAGTTCCAAATTCCGTCTAACTTTAATAACGCACTTATCTGGAATTTCCAGTCGCTATAATTCTCATGGCCTTTAAGTTTTTCAACACTCATTCCGAAATTTAAACTTTCGTTTACCGCCATTTTATTTTTGTATTACGACGACGAAACAAACGCACAACCTCGTACAATACCGAACTATCGCGCTTTCTTAAACCACTCTTGCAAGCCCTGGGCCCATAACCTGTCAGAATTTGACGATGCAGGGAATGAGTGTTTAAGAAATAACACAAAACGTCAATTGAACGAAGGTTTACTGTTTAAAACTAATAAAGGAATACAACGTGCTATGCCTATAGAATCTTAACAAACGACTAAACTACGATAAGTATTTACTTATGAAGCAAGTAAGATAAACTATATGCTGAAGTGTGCAGGCACCATACTTATGTAATTTATTACCTATAAGGGAAACCATAAAGCATCTTAATATTGGAATATACAACAAATACTGTAAAAGGTCTGTGAACGCAGAAAATTATATTATTTTAAAATTAAGGACGGATGGAATAGTGTGAATGAATTGGCTGAGAGATCGAGTTCGTCCAAGCTTATTTACGTATTAATTCATCAAACGCAATATCCATTTTACAAATACAGATATTGTTTATAATTGCTTTGTTTTCATATTAGGTTGTTGGTTCTGCATTATACTATATTGAAGTGTTATTTTTATTAATTACTTTACAATTACAGTTTTGAATGGGGTTACTTAGAATTTCGTTAACGGAATTTGTTCTTTTAGACAATAAAGCACATTTTGACTTTTCACTTTGGAGTGTCTATATAATTATAACAAGTTTAAAATTTCCTGTTAAACTCCTTCCTCAAAAACTTTAACGAATCATCTTGTTTGATGTTTTTCCATAATATATGGTATTTTACTATCTGTTGTAGGAATACAATGGTAAAAGATATAATAAATAATCTGTGTCCACAACTAAAGAAATCAGAAGACACGCCATGTTTAAGTAGTGACAACTTAGTAGGTGGTGTCAAGCCGAAAAAATATATTCCTGTGATGAAGAGACAAAAATGCGGTAAATATTACATACATCAATATATTTTTATTCAGTATCTGTATAATATTAATTTCTACTCCTCTCTTTCAGAAAGTTTAGAAGATAAAATAGAACACTATTCTAAGAGGAAACGTATAGAAGTAGTGTCAAACAAAGATATCTTGAATAAATAGTTTTCTTACCTTTGAATATTTTGTTTTTCTTTGAAGAACTGAAACAAAAAAATGCCTACTTTTTATTTATCTTTACTTGAGGAAAATTAGATAGCTCCAAAAGAAAGTCAAAATCATTTATTAACACAATAATAATATTAAATCTAAAACTTTAGAGGTAAAAGATTACAAACATGAAACCAAAATCGTAAAAAATATAACTTGAATTTAAAACATACTGCCTATACTGTTGTAAAGAAATACCAAAATCATATTTGTACATCAATACAATGGATGCAGCTTGATCAGTGGTGTATCCCACCTTTATGTATCTAGGATTAACTATAAACTGACGATTAAAATCGTGAACCTAGTTGAATAAGAAGATATGGAAGAACAGGATCATAACACCAAAAATATGTCAAGTCAATATTCCTGTATGCAGCTGAAACATCAACCCTGAGAGCTAGACACAAAAAGAAAACAAATGCCTTCAAGATGTGGTGCTGAAAACATATGCTCAAGGAATATCATTGATGAACTAATTCCCAGTCCCACAATTGATTTATCAAAATTATCAACTTATTAAGTAATGAATCAGTAGAAAACTTTGTAGGAAATATGAAGCAAATTGAAGACTCTGATATTGGCTGACTAATACAGTTCATGCTATTAAGAAAAATTGGAACAACCTCGCAAGAACAAAAATTGCCAGAAGAACTATCTCCCTTGACAATGAGGAGCAGCGACAGTAATACGGAATTTATTAGCGCTCACTATGGAAAAGTATAAGCATACTAAGAAGCCCAATGAGTAGCAAAAAACAACGAAGCTGTCTGTTATGCAGAACAGCCTCAGAGCAGGAGAGTTTTATAAAGGTACAGGGAGCTAAGCTCAGTGATGACAGTGTTTCCAACTGAATTAACTGCGTTACACGCGGCTGTGCTCAAGTCACGCCATGAAACTATAGTTCAAACAATCAAAACTTGTGATGGAATATCTAAATACAGAGCTGATGTACCTAATATTGGTCGGGGGCACCCTCCAATACAGAATATTGAAAAAGCTGTGATTATTGAGACCAAACTGATGAACCATATCTATATAAATCCGTTAATTCCTTAGCATAAACTGTAAGATCCCCAAAATTCACCGCCCTCGACAATGAGGAGGATGGCTTGAAAAAAATAACTCTTTTCAAGCCCTACCAATACAAAAACTTATAAGCACCAATTGAGTTTAGAAATTGAATATCCATAATTATTTCAGTTCAGGAAATGTATCCTTACCTGATTGATAAGATCAAATGCTTCTTTACATTCGTGTACTTTCAGGGATCTCTTAATCCAACCAGGTAATGCGTTACTAGTTTTTGCTTTGCCGTATCGTTCATCAAGCAAAAGAATAGTAGCATAGTCGTTTTTATGTCGAACCGCTCTGCCAATACATTGGTTCACCGATTTCATGCATAAGTTCTCATAAAACTGTTGACCAGCCCCTTGGCCCTAAAATATGATGATGTCAATGCTTTAGTGGCAAAATTTCTAGCTGAATTACCTCTTTTCTATCTAAAAACATCATTTTTTCTTTTAAATCTGCTGCCATGATGTTAGCATATGGCAAACCTACAACTATAACGCATCTCCCTAAGTCGTCGCTGAAATTGAGTCCCTCACTTAGTTTTCCACCTACAAATATATAATGACGCTATTAATAAAGCAGTATTAAAAAATCAGTCTCATAACGAAGCCGTGTTAGATGACCTATGTATACTGAATAGCGCTAGTTTAGGAATGTAAAGGAAACACATGCACTTTTTTAATGTGCTAAGATTTTAACTTTATTACGAATACTTTATAGCGATTATTGTGATCATCATTTCTTAAAACTATTTATTTAAATGACTTCTTGACCTGTAAAATTGACAAACAGGATACAAAAAATAACAAACGCCCTAACAGATGATTGATTGTCAATACCTTATTAAGGTTTGCACCACGTTTAAATCGAATTATTCTTCGATATTTTAACTGCCATTGGTATAAGGTATGCAAAGATAGATCATACAAAAGTATGAATTATTAAACAGCAGATAATTATAGTTGCACTTAAACTTGAGAACCACAGCTCTAAATTCATTAGCTGTGGAGTTATTAAATTGATTCTCATAGATCTTGACCATATGGACAGAATAAGAACGATACTCGCAGACTACATCATTTTAATTCATCTCTGGGGAGACTAGGCCTTCGGAGAATCAGCTTAGAAACCTTAAACATGTCCTCTCCAAGGAGTCGCTCAAGTTCTAAAAATGTTTATCGTAGGAGATCGAATCACGGAATCAGTTCTGATCCCTATACATGCTTCGTGCAATTGCAAGCGAAATTACAACTTTTTCAATTTTAACAATATCTAAAACTTAAAATTTACTTCTACTGTTGCACTCTTTACTAAATGTCCAAATTTAGAAAACAACCTTCAGTTGAAATATCGAAACGTCAACAAACCGGGCTATTAATTAAAGCCTTCTGGCTGAGAAAATAATGGCAATAATGACATACTAGTTGTATACTAGAACTGTGTAGCTCAGATTTAGGAACGCACTACGTCAAGTTGAGAAGAGATAATAAAGGAGACAGATCGATAAAAACAATAACAAGTTTATTTACAAACTTAACAACGGTTAGACTGTATACTAATAAAGGCGTGTTTAAGTTTATAGATGAATTAAGAGTTTACACTATACCCAATTAATATTAAATGCATCGTCTCTCGAGGGTGGCTTAGTTCAAAGTTTTTCTAGGAAGCGACGTCACTTTTATTAATAAAGTTTATGGGAGCGGGGTCGCTTATTTATATATATTCGTTCTGATATTTATGAGGTAAGTCTTTCTGGTTGAAGTTTATCACAGATTTCTAAGTAACTTTCACTACTTTTTAAAAATCCCCAAAAACTATCCCTTTACTGGAAATTCTGATACTTCACTCGTAAATTCGACTCTCTCTACTGTAAGTATCCTCCGAATGACGTATACCTGTGCATACGTCCACCCAGGTTAGGTAAGGACCTGATCGCCCTGTGCCTGTGCACAGGTGTTCACAGATATGGGGGTTGTGGGATAGAACTAGAAGTGTACGCACCTGTGTGCTGTACCGCAACTAGACTGAGCGGAATTGAGAGACCCGAAAGCCTGATGAACTTGGCGTTTGCCTGCGTATTTATATGTTACAAAATGCTGATGGCGGCATCATTTAGGATTAAAATCGCTCCCGTCGAACGCTCAAGTTGTTTATAATTAACAGTGAATGTATATATAACATTGTCAAGTTCAAGTTCAAACTTAGGACAGGGTGATATTTAATTAGTAGGTTTATGCTTTTTAGTAGTTCACAATATCCACTATCACTTATATTCCTCATAAACATTGCGGGCTTGCAAACGAATGGCAAGAAAGAACTGTGGTCTCAAACATAGAATGCGGTGGTTATATATATTACTTGTAGTTCTCTGCTCTGTGGTATAAGGAAAATAGCTGCACTATGAAAAAATGTTAAGCAATATACAAATGTTAGATCTTTTAGTAAATCACCAGGAATGATGAGAATTATGCCCTCCCGCAGGCTATGGAGATGTTTCTGGAACTCTAACCACCCCATTTCGTAGTGGAAAAAGAAGTATGTTGACGGACGGACTGTAAATGGAATGGATCTTCCACGAAAGGGGAGCACTCAAATAATACTGAAAAAGATGCCAAGTTGTCCAACATTAATTTTGAAACCAACATCAATTTAAGTACAAGTATGCCGAAACGCACATATTCGACCGAGGAGTGAGAACAGAACGTTCTTATTGGTCATTTATTTGTTTGGGTTTAATTTACTTCATAAAAAACTGCAGTGATATATTAGACTACTGGTATCAGATGTTTACTGCTATAATGAAAAAGTCTTTTATTGCTTACCCACTACACTAAACATAATTGCACCATTTTTTGATTTTTTAATTGTGGAGGCATATTTTTCCAACACCTCATCTACACAACCAGTTTTTTGCGGCTCCCGAAACAATGTTCTTCCAAGATTGATAGATTTCACTTGCTCATATACCCAATTTTCGTAATTGTACGAGGGAAAGAATACTACAATCCCTCCCTTGACTACGTCGCATGTTTGTTTTAAAATATCTATTAACGGACAACCCTAAAATAATAATAATTGGTAAAAAATTACGTTGCTATCACTCTACAAACATGTCTTCAATCTTGGGCCATTTGTAACTAAAGCAAGTACAGTACCATTATCAAAATTAGTATATTTAATGCAAATCGAGTGTTAAAGAACTGCTTAAAAGACTGTGTAATTTTCTATAAGGATCAGGATTACTTTTCAATTACATATATTTAATTTAGTTCTTCGCTCCAAAACAGATTTAAACTTAAATATGAAACTCTAGCTGAGGACGACCCCTAATAACAAGGCTAAGGGTTTATGATTTGATGCCTAGAGTTTCATTCCTCACCCTGACATTTACCTCTCATCGGAGTTTGGAGGTCTTATAGGTCTTCTGGTAACCACTACAACTTAGTGTCAAGTACTCATTGGTACGGACCCTACTGTGCGTCCCACCTAGCTAAGATGCCCAGGCTTTATGATATTGGCAATACATGTTCTAGCATGAGTTATGATATTGATCTTAAGGTTTTTCCTTCAAGTGTTAATCTATTAAGAAAAATGCCGCATACACTGACTAAACATTAAAATATATTTATATAGAGTAATAATTGTAAAATAATTATTGGTACGTACACTATTACTTTTTAGCTTGCCTCTATAATATGTTTCATTAATATCTTTAAAGTGAAACATAATAAAATCGTGACAGTCCTCCTTTGTATTTGGAAGACTACCTGATCTTTATAATTTTACAGATTTTTTTATTTATTAAAACTGTTTAATCATCTCCTGATGATGCTAACGTGGTTAGCGAAACGCGCGTCGAGTGTAATAATTCTGTTTCGGTATAGTGGATAAAACTCCGTTTTAGTGCATGTTGTCGAAGGCTCCAAACCCCAACATAGATTTATAACAATTGTTTTTTTGACAGGCCTAGATAATCTAAATGAAAATCAAATATTTATTTATATTTGGATGTTAGTTTTATTCAATAGCACTAAGTATGACAAAATGTAGTAAATTTCGCAATATAAGGTGTGTCGTATGTGTAACGACCACTTGTTTTATGCCAGAGTATATCTATTTGCAAAGAATTTTTAAGTTATTTTTAAAGATCAAACTATCAAACGAACGAATTTCAAAATACAGTCGTTCTAAACGACTTCCATTAGTATATTGTCGCTTCTAATTATGGACTATTTGGTTTGTCTAAAGTAAATTGATACATATTCAGAAGGACTGTCAGTATATATGTATTTTTTTCTTCAAACGTCAGTAAATCCGTCATTACTCGACTGTGTAGGCGGCCGTGAAGTTTCGTTTTTCCTCCGCCGGAGCTTTACTTTTCACTTTTCCGCCGGCGGAGGTAAAAGTG
Source organism: Pissodes strobi (assembly GCA_016904865.1). Classification (NCBI taxonomy): domain Eukaryota; kingdom Metazoa; phylum Arthropoda; class Insecta; order Coleoptera; family Curculionidae; genus Pissodes; species Pissodes strobi. The sequence goes on along the minus strand of JAEQML010066931.1, from coordinate 11,558 downwards.
TTGTCATAGCAACATAGATACAATACAAACAGACAACAAAATAAGCGTCAACAACTCAAGATTGATTAAACTACTATTTGTATTTATCACTTAATTTGTGACTGCATTTCTAAAAATCACTAATTTAGGAACAAATTGGTTATTATTTAATCGAACTTACTCAATAACTGCTTATCAATACGGAATTAAAACGCAATCGGAGACGCAATCTTAAAAAAATAATTATTGTTGACAGTGTCCACTGACAGCTTTATGTTACATTATATTCACCGACACCGGTCTAAGCAAGGCCACCTACGACCGTGGTCTAAGCCGCCTTGCGAACCCATTTCTCTTTAATAATAATTAGATATTATTACTATTAAAAAGAGATGTTTTTGCATTAATTTGTCGACATTTGAAGAAAAAACAGCATATTTTATTTGGAGGAAAAGTTACTTTTCATGGCTTGCTCTCTATTACCAGCCTCACTCCGTTCGGCTGTTAAACACGAGCGCGCCATGAAAAGTATCACTTTGCCTCCATATAAAATAATATACTATTCTCAGTTAGCGATAATATACACGATAGTCAAAAGGCATCAAAATCAAAATTTGGATAAACTGTTAGTCACTCATTCATGCAAAAATCATTTGAAGAGTTGACAACATTTGGCAACTGAAACGGTAAATATGCGAACCCAATTTCTTCTATAGCCTTAATTTCTTTAATATTGGTTCTGATCTAATCCTTCATGCGTTCCCTATTCTGAGTCGTCGTTATTGACGTTCTTGTAGCTGTTTTGATTATCTTATTGGTGATATTCCTACCCTTCTGTTGGTTTCCCATGATCTCCATTGTAAAACCCTAGGTGTTCATCTGTATATGCTATCTACCATGTTATGTGTCTATTCCACCTCCAGGTGAGACTCACAACATGGTACACAATGTCTGTTATTTTTACTTTATCTCGGACTTTGTTTAGAAATCTGTATATAAGTGCAGTTAATGTATTAAGTACCTATGTTGTATGGAACATGCTTTGTTGTGAATTATTTTGGTCAGTACTCATTATCTCTGTGTTACTGAGATTATTTGTGGCCCACATCTTTTGTAATTTCGTTTATGTTCGTTCTTGAGGGTCGGTCTTTTATTAACTGATCAAAAACTGTATTAGTCTTAACAATAGCTTGAACTTTAGAATCCCTACAAATACTCTGAATGTACCTTACCAAATTCAATTCAAACTGTTCACAAAATAAAATTATTCTGCTGTTTTTACGTTCACACTCGCCTTCCATTTGTTGTATACTACAATCACCCCTTCAATGTTTTTATCCAAACGATGTGTATAGTATTGGCATTGATTATAGGATGTGCATTAAGTTTATCAGTTGCATGAGCTTGTTTTTCGTACATAAAAAGCTGTTTCAAGGCTCAACGCCCAATTTAAACCAACTCAAGTCAATTAAATAATTAAAAATTCGGGAGTACGGATCATGCTTGCGGCACTGAAATCCGTAGCATTTATTATTTATTTCTTAACCAGATGACTTCATGATGAAGGTACCCTTCAGAAGGCATCGTTCCCATTGACTATAATTCACCAGATATCCTTAATTTCACTACAAGAATGAAACAAGTGCTAGCAACCTATTTAACAGCTGTGAAATTCGGAAAACACTTGAACTTTCGATCGATTATTATCTGTTTAGACTTTTTTGAATTACTAAAATTTAAGGAATGATTTGAGATCAGAGCTAGTGTGACCAGGATACCAATAAGCATGACTAAAATTAATAGAAACCATTTTTTTTATATAATTCCTATTTCCGTGTAATTGTGCTGACCTGGAAGAATTTGGTTAATTGATCTTTCTCCCCCAGATCACTAAGCCTTTCCCCAAGAATTCATGTTTGTGGTTTTTTAATTTCTTGAGTTCCACAGGCGAACCTTTAAAACAATATTTTTTAGGAAAATTCCAATATCAATAAAATTGAGACCCCCGTGGCCCTTCCAGACTTCTCAAGTGGAAATATTAGCCAATCCTCACATCGTACACCGTTATATTAGGTTCGTTCGAATTTTCCTTTATCCCTCATTAACAAATATGTCAGAATTCTGAAATTGTTAGTGCATTTTTCCATGGAACTTTACATTGTCGACATCGGACACCGTTATATTAGGTTCGACGTCTTAACTCACCATTAGGGTTCGGAAGCTATAAAAAATGCAATATCCTATCGGAAAGTTCAATATCAGCATTAAAAATATGTTAAATTACATTTTTATTTTGAATTAAATTTAAATTCCCTTAATGTTGTTATTAATTATTTCCTCACCCAGACTTGTAATCCAGCCCCGGGCACCATCAGGTCCGGACGCTGTAGATTCACACGACCCTTTTGAGACAATACCAATAATCAACATTCCGCTTTAATTATTCAAAATCGAGTTTAAAATTTAGAATCCAATTCACCAAATGATTAAATTCCCTTAATGGTGTTTATTAATTATTTCCTCACCCAGATTTGTAATCCAGCACCGTACACCATCAGGTTCGGTCGCTGTAGAACACGCCTTTTTTGAGAAAATACCAATAATCAACATTCCCCTTTAATTAATTTCAATTTAGAATTTTCCATTTCAAGATATTATTTAGTGGGCGTACCTTTAAAAGAATAATTTTTAGAATAGAATTCTTTGCTGTTGGCTGCTTCCTATATGGAACCTTTCCCTGTATCCAGCCAACGTCACACTTCTCCCCTTGCCTTTTACTTGGCTTACGGTATCTTCACCCTTATTGCGTGGCAATATAGGAATCTAATTCCCTTATCAAACCTCCATAATTTTAAGTGGTTCTAGCGAGCGCAATGTAAGCTTACGACTTTGCTTGTTTTAAGCCCCGTTAAAATTTACCAATGGAATATTATTATAATATATACACATTATAACGCATGCATATTAAAATTTATTTTACTGAAATGTATTTGTTTTTCTGTTTTTTTTTTAAGGAAACATTTGACCATGGTCTGACACTTTTCAGTCCTGAAGTTCAACCAGCTCTTGTTCCTTGCCTGAATGCTCTTTATTTCATCCCACAGCAAACTGTTCAAGTCAATCACTCGTATGTGCGTCTTATTCCGTTCCATAATTGGCTTCTTTTGATGATTCATTTTTAAAGGCATGTTTTCGTTAAAGACTGCACCCTCAAAATCCTGTGTACGTCGCGTCGCTTAAAGTCCGTCTTTCGCCTGGTTAGCAGTCGATAAGGATATTTCAGTCTATAGCTCTTTTAAGATGGAATCGCATTTCTTCTCCAGCTTTTGGATCTTCAAATCCATTTCTCCGGTTCTTGTCCGAATTTGCCAAAGCTTTGCAACATATTTTTAATTTTTAGAACATTTTCTATGTGAGTCTTTACATTTCCTGTAGTAGAAAAGGACATGCCTGAGACAATTGTAACTGCATGTGCTTCTGTGGTGGTCAGTTCCGCGCAAGTTTTAAAATAGTCAGGGCGCACCAAAGAGATTCTCCTTTTTGGGTATTACATATACATTGCATCCCATAAGTCGAAAATTCCATACGACCTATTTCTGTAAATGTAGCACATAGTTGTAGTAAGTGGAATGCATTAGGGCAGCTGTACAATACTTGTAATGATAAAATACAGTTGAACTTAAACATAAACACTCGGAGATTCCCACAAAAACGCCAAACAGTAATAGATTTATTTAGTTTACTGGTTATTTGGAACGTGTTGAAAAATCGCTAATTATTACAATTGTCTTCAGTTATTTGGTTTTATACACAAGTAAAATAGCTACTATTGTTTCTTCGCTTTTCACAGTCTTGATTAGATTTTCAATGCAACCTTATGTTTCTGGAATACTACACTTTTGTGCCACCAGAACAGTAGATAATTAACGAAATAAATCTATAATTTGTAGGACAGAGCAATTTTTTTTAGTTTTATTACACTAATTTTAAATGGGATATCGTGTTCATTGTTTAATTGGAAGAATTATATTCTTATGATTATTGAAAGATATATTATTCTCTCTTATATAGTGTTACGTTTTTCCCGTGGGTTCTTAACAGAATTACAACTTTGCTATTTCCAACTAATACTCTCTTTATTCACTACCACTGTATACAATTTAACTCACTAAACTAGTCTTACAACTTTACAACTAATATCTATTCAACACTCAATGATTAACTGAACTAACTGACTATCTGACTTAGGTCTGCTTATATATAATCTCAAATCTATCACGAATATTCGGGAAGTATTCCGAGGCCACTCTATATGATCTCGACGAAGCCATCGAGATAATTCCAGCTATCCCGAAACTTCGCGGCGGGCCGGGCGATGATTCATACAGACAGAGAAGCGAGGGGCACGGCGGGGCGGCTAGTTCTATAGGGTAGCACAAATACGTTCGGATGGTTGTTAGTCGTGACATTGCCTCCCTCTTAAACCTGATCGTCCCGATCAGATACTGCATGTCCGTGGTATGCTTTCAGTCTGTCGAGGTGAACAACTTTCAGTTTGCTTCTGGGACTACGCTGAATTCTATACACAACGTCATTAATTCTTTTGATGACTGTATAGGGTCCTTCCCATACTGGCGTTATCTTGGGAGATCTTCCTTTCTTCTTTTGCGGATTATTAGCTTTGAGATCATATCGTGTCTTCATTCGGTCACTGGTTTTATCCGTGTTTTCTCTGGCTAATTCATGGATGTATAGTAACTTTTCCTTAAGGGAGTCCGCGTAGTCTTGAATTTCCATATCCTGGTTGTCTGGCGTTCCGAATAATAGGACGCAGGGTAAGCGGAGTTCTCTTCCAAATAAAACCATGGCTGGTATTAGTCCTGTCGTGTCATGGACTGCTGATCGATAGGCCATTAAAAATAGTGGTATGTGTTGGTCCCAATCCTTCTGATGTTCATCTACGACCTTTGACAAATGTTCTTCAATGGTCTTGTTAAACCTTTCAACCATGCCGTCTGATTGTGGATGTAAGGCGGTAGTCCGTGTTTTATGGATGTTGAGTAAATCACAGACTTTCTGGAAAACCTTGGATTCGAAGTTGCGTCCTTGATCTGAGTGCAGCTCTAACGGAACACCAAATCTGCTGAATAGGTTATTCACAAGGACCTCTGCTATGGTAACAGCTTCTTGATTGGGGATTGCAAAGACTTCAGGCCATTTACTGAAGTAGTCAATTGCCACTAAAATGTACTTGTTACCATTATTTGTTTCTGGAAAAGGGCCAGCTACGTCAATGGCGATACGTTCAAACGGTAGGCCCACATTATACTGTTTCATTTTGCCCCTAGATCTAGTTTTGGGTCCTTGGCTTGCGGCACAGGTTGAGCACTGCCGACACCACGATTTCACATCTTGGCAGTAGTTGACCCAGTAAAATCTGCCGCGAATCTTGTCAATCGTTTTGTTCACTCCGAGATGAGCACCAGACTTTCCATTATGAACTTCTTCCAGAACTTCCGATATCTTCCTCCTTGGTACCACTAACTGTGTCTTCACTACTTTTCCATCGGCGCTTTCCCAGGCTCGCTTAAGAAGTCCATTTTCCACCACCAGGGAGTCCCACTGAGCTCAGAGAATTTTAAAAGCAAGTCCTTTAGTTGATATCTCGCTCCAGCTTGGTCTTGGTTGATGTTCTTCTTTAGCTGTTAGCAATAGTGCTATTTCACTATCTTCAAGCTGATCCTTTTTAAGTTGCTCTGTGGTCCACTGCTGATCAACCTCAAATTTCGTTTGCCTAATCCGAGTAATTCCTTCTCGTTGATCTACTCTTTGGCAAGGCTTACAATTATCCGCACATGGTCTTCTGGATAAAGCATCTGCATTATTATGCAATCTCCCTGCTCTGTGCTTAACCTTAAAATTATATTGTTGTAACTTTTCAAGCCACCTGGTTACCTGTCCTTCAGGTTGTTTCATATCCAAAAGCCATTTAAGTGCTGCATGATCAGTCCTTATCAGAAATTCTTGCCCATATAGATATTGATGGAAATGCTCAACAGACCGTACTATTGCCAAAAGCTCTTTTCGGGTTACACAGTAGTTACGTTCAGGTTTCGAAAGTGTTCGACTGTAGTATTCGATAACTCGCTCTTCCCCTGCTTGTACTTGCGATAAAACTGCTCCGATGCCGGTGTTACTTGCATCTGTGTCCAATACTAATTTACCCTTTTGTTCCGGATATCCCAATATTGGACTAGAACATAGAGCCGCTTTTAATTTCCTGAACGCAGAATCGCAGTTATGATCCCAGTTATAATTAGCTCGTTCTTCAGTGAGGTTATGTAGAGGTGCCGCTATATTTGCAAATCCTTCAACAAATCTTCTATAGTAAGTACATAGTCCAAGGAAGCTCCGCAGTTCATGTTTGTCGCGAGGACGAGGCCAGTCCTTGATTGCTGTAATCTTCCTTTGGTCGGTTTGGATTCCTTCTGATGACACAACATGCCCGAGAAATTCAACTTTTTGTTGAAAAAGAAAACATTTCTTTGGATTCAGTAAGAGCTGAGCATTCTTGATTCTAGTAAAAACTTCATGCAAGTTTTGTAGGTGCTCTTCGAACGTTATTCCCATTACCATTATATCATCAAGATAGACCAGGCATGTCTTCCAAGTGAGGCCTCGTAGAACAACCTCCATAAGACGCTCAAAAGTAGTGGGGGCATTGCATAATCCGAAGGGCATAACTTTAAACTGATATAAACCACTTCCGGTAGAAAAGGCAGTCTTTTCCTTATCTTGTTCGTCGATGCCTACTTGCCAGTAGCCGCTCTTTAAATCGAGTGTTGAGAACCAATGAGATCCTGCTAGTGTCGTCAACGTGTCATCAATCCTGGGAAGTGGATAGCTGTCTTTCTTGGTGACGTCATTGAGCTTTCTATAGTCCACGCAGAATCTGGTAGTCCCATCTTTTTTGGTGACTAAGACAACAGGAGACGACCATGGGCTCGATGATTCCTCAATAATTCCATCGTCAAGCATCTTGTTGACTAATGTGGTAACCTCTTGCTGCTTCGTCACTGGTAGCCTCCGAGGATACTGTCGTATGGGGTGAGCACTTCCAGTGTCGATTTTATGTTTTATGATGTTCGTTCTTCCAGTATTGCTATTTTTCCTTTCAAAGGCTGTGCTCTGCTCTTTGATAAATTGTGTAGCTCTCTTCAGTTCTTCGGAAGACAGATGTTGCCACGACTTATGGAAATGTTCTAGGACTTCCTTAGGTGATGTTGAGGGTGTTACTTCTGACTGCGTTTCGCAACTGGTTACCCATTGCACCGGCTCGCAAGTGGCTATTACATCTCCTTTATTGATTTCGATGGAATTGGATGAAATATTTGCTATCCTTATCGGTATTTCGCCGTCGGTTTTGACTAGTGCTTTGCCTACGAGGTGTTTGCAAGGCAAATCGTGGTGTTGGATAAGTCCGATGCAGCCTCCAAAATCCTTCTCCAATTTCCCAAAAATTATCTGCTCGGTATTTCCGCTTATTCTGACAGTACATGCCGCCACTACTTTAGTCGGTGTGCCATCGTCTGTTTTGTTAAGGATGAACTCTTCGGTGCCAAACTTCAGAAGATTAAGGTTGTTGTCAAAAGAGAATCCATGTTGACCGATGAGGTCCATCCCCAAAATAAATTCGTCTTCGATGTCGGCGACTAACACTGTGTGGTGTAATTTAATTCGTCCCAGTTGAAGTTCGATATCCATTTCCCCAAGTACTTCAGCTGTCTCACCGGTAACTGTACGTAAAACTACATTCTTTGATATGGGTAGAACTTCTACTCTATTTACTCTGTTGGACCTTATCAAAGATACCGCCGCACCAGCGTCAACAGTAATTGTTATGGCTCTTCCGTTGATCTTTCCTGTAATTGTTAGACTGTCGGCGGCTTTTCCTAGGCTTTTTATGGAGACGATCCTGGGGGCTTTATCTTCTTTAGCCAACACCCGCCCCGCAATGTTGACAAATTGAAGTTTTCCTGATTTGACTTGGGGGCCCTAGCGTCTCTGGATGGAGATCTAGACCGTAGTTGTAATCGGCAGTCTCTTTTGAAATGTCCAGTTCTGCCACATCTATAGCACTGATTTGATGTATTTCGGTTACGTAGCCTATCTTCCATTGGCTCCCGGAATCTCGCCGTGGCCTGAAGAACTTCCGTTAATTTCTTCAAAATGTCACCCATCTCATTTAATTCACAGCTGTTTGTCGCCTTTTCTTCCTGGATGGATACGGCCCTGATTTTTGGCTTGGAGATGTTACAGGCCGCCTCGATTTCTAGGGCTCGACCCAAAGCTTCACTGCTGTTATCAAATTTGGCTAGGCGTAGCATTTTCTGAGTTTCTGGATCTCTGATACCATCCACGAAATATTGGGCAGCAAGTTCCTCTTGAAATTCCTCTGTCGCTCCCGGGTAGGCCAATTGAATGAGACGTCTAATGTCTGCTTCAAATTTTTGCAGGTTTTCACCAGGCTTCTGATGCCGAGACTTTACTTGTGCCTGATACAGTTGTCTTCGGTGTTGGTCTCCAAATCGTCTCTCCAGGACAGCTACAAGGATGTCATATTTCCCTTGTTGGCTGATGGGAATGGTCTGCAGTAGTTCCAGGGCAGATCCACGAAGCGCTACCACTAGTGATGTAGCCATTTCTTCATTATTCCAACCGTTGGCAACAGCAGCGGCTTCAAATTGTCTTTTGTACATTGTCCAGGATGTTTGACCGTCATAAGTTGGAGGTTTGATATGTTGTCCTGTGGCGAATACCCTCTCGGTGGATTTTGATTTTTTAATTTGGTAAATTCTGCTTGTAGATTCTGCTTTTCTTTCTGTACGTCTCCTACTTCTTTTTGAATATTGTTTACTTCTTTTTCAAATTTCTCATTTTGTCCGTCCAATATTTTCTGTAATTTTCCTTGCTCGCCTACAATTACATCCAGCATCCATTTCTGAAGCTGGTCCTGCTCTGCTTGCCTTTTCTCTTCCTGGTCTTGTAAAATTTTCTGAAGCCGGTCCTGTTCTGCTTGTCTCTTACGTTCCTCCTCTTCCCGGTCCACTTGCCTTCTACGTTCATCCTCTTCCCGATCCGCTCGCCTCTCAGCATTTAAATTATCCATGAAATCGGCCAACATTTTATTTATTTGCTCCATTTCTGCCGTTTGTTGCCTTGTATTGACCATAGAATGTTATACAATTTTACCAGAATCCACCAATCAAACGGTCTCGTTGACGTACTTGTACCTCTTCTTTCCTCGAAAAATACTTCTCAAGTCCGGTCCCTTCACAATCCGACTTCTGACACCAAATGTTACGTTTTTCCCGTGGGTTCTTAACAGAATTACAACTTTGCTATTTCCAACTAATGCTCTCTTTATTCACTACCACTGTATACAATTTAACTCACTAAACTAGTCTTACAACTTTACAACTAATATCTATTCAACACTCAATGATTAACTGAACTAACTGACTATCCGACTTAGGTCTGCTTATATATAATCACAAATCTATCACGAATGTTCGGGAAGTATTCCGAGGCCACTCTATATGATCTCGACGAAGCCATCGAGATAATTCCAGCTATCCCGAAACTTCGCGGCGGGCCGGGCGATGATTCATACAGACAGAGAAGCGAGGGGCACGGCGGGGCGGCTAGTTCTATAGGGTAGCACAAATACGTTCGGATGGTTGTTAGTCGTGACAATAGAAAAACTGGCACTTACCATTGACATCCTATTATTAAAGTTAAATAATAATTTTTCCTGTTTGAGTCCTTTAGTTACTGCAATGGGAAGAATATTTTCTGCAGGTATTATATGATCACAGGAGAATTCAATAATTCTATCCGGTGTAGCGCCGGCTCCGACAAATAGTCTGTCACGAAATTCGGCATTTGGTTTCATAGTACCGCCTGCAACTATAACCTAAAATAATATTCCTGGGATCAAATTTTTGAGCAAAAGAGTTATTTTGAAACTTGCAGTAAATCCTAAAGCTATGGCAGTCTTTTTATCATTATCATCATCCTTTTTTATGAGTAAAATACTGACTTAGCGTATCTTGGGGACCGCATTAAAACTAATTTCTATTCCTCCAAAAACGAATAAGTATGTTCATGTTTAATTAAAAACAAATGTCTGTAAATGTTTGCTTGAATTTGGCAATAAGCATTGTTGCCAGATAAGTAACGCTAGCGCCGAGCGCCGACTGCTAACAAACATCTATAGGATGGAGAAATAAAAAGTGTTATCGACGTCAAAACCGATTTATGGTGGGCATTTCCAATATTGAAACAGTTTCAGATAAAGCCATGCCGTTAAGTTTTTCCCGTCAAATAGGCCAAGGTACCCACGTTGATACTTTTTAGCTAAGGAAAAAGTACGTTTTCATGTAACGAAATATAGAATTTCATATCCGCCCAGGATCTCCAAACATATCTAAGTGGTAAATTTCCGGATCACGATTTCAATATCGAACAGGTTTCAAACAGAAGAGGATCTCATAATTGTTTTAAAGTTGGTGTAGATAAGGACATATTTGAGACAATATTAAACCCGCAAGTGTGGCCAACCGGAATTGAGATATCAAATCATTTATTGCGTAAACCTTCACCCAGGTTCGAAAGACAGTGTAACGAATCTATATATAAACAAAAACATGGTTCCCACATCAGGGCTCTAGGCAGTTTGGGCTGTATAAGCCCACAGGAGCCCGCAACTTCTAAGATTGAACTCAAAGAGAGGGATGGCAGGATAAATAAACAAATGAATTTATGTTGCATAAATGTCCAAGGTATCTCAAACAGATTTGATAGCCTTGAAGTCTTCGCCAAGCAAGATAACCCTAGTATTATCTGCGTAACAGACCACTGGTGTGATGAAGACACAATTCATGTGGCTAATTCTGGTGACTACAAACTAGCCACTAACTTCTGCAGGAAGGACTCAATACATGGGGCTGAGCAACATACGTAAGTCATAATATAACAACAGAAGAGCGAGACTATAAATTGTAATATATTTTCTGAAGCACTTCATATTAAAGTTTGTGCATATGTAACAATCACTGGTAATATCAAGATAAGCATAATTTGTATTTATAGACCACCAACCAGCAAAATATCTACCTTTCTTACTAAATGCCAATGCATTAGAAAGGCTCTGCAAAGCTAAGACTTCTATTTTCTTGTGGGGTAACTTTAATGTGAATTACGTTATAAACTCAAAAGACAAGCTTCTTCTCTTAGACGCGATTAGTAGTTTTAATCTTCATGTGACTCCTACAGAGCACACTAGAATTCAGTTAAATAGTACCAAAAACATATTGTCTCAAACAAAAATTGATTACATAATTACAAATATTAAAATTGGTGAGTTTTCCACAAAAGTCATACTGGGCAATATTGGTGATCACCTTGCCATGTCATGTAGCTTTAACCTAACCCCTATAACATTAATGACACATCTAGAATGTTATCAATACAGAAGTCTTTCACCTCAAATGGTGATTTTACTGACATGTACATTA
>JAEQML010066930.1:0-19534 GCA_016904865.1 Pissodes strobi | reverse complement strand
TTTTCGTATCTTGTTTCGTTTTCGAGAAAAAAAATAAATACCAGTTTATTACATTTCTTTAGGGCACCAAATTCTACATCAAACGCTGTAATAAACTGGTTTTATTTTTTTTCTCGAAAACGAAACAAGATACGAAAACAATTAAAGAAACAAAAATGTTGTATTTTTAGTTGCTTAATACGAAAAAAATATAAAATGTTTAAAAGAGTCAGTGGCGCACATTCCTTTGTCAATAATATTCGGTATGATGCCTCCCGGGACGCCACTGGACTTTATATTTTTAATCTAATTAAGACTAAATGAGCCCCTTATTACTACAGATAACACTGCCAAATTTCAACAAAGTCAGTAAAATCATATTTAAGGTATTAACAAAAAACTGATTTCTTATAAAAAGTTTGACACCCTGTATTTTGAAAACTATGCATTTTCGGACCCATGTTCATAGAAAAAAAATTTCATATTTTCTTATGTAGAATCACCCCTAAAATTATTCGAACGGTATTCCCGGACACCCTGTACATTTTCCTACTTTATGACCACTCTGTATATGCTAATTCAAGTTTTAATAGTCTAATATTATTTTCTCAGGAAGCAGAACTTTTTATAAAGAGCAACTTTTTTTCGTAAAATCAACAATAAAGAAGTTTCCCATATGGTTCCAAGTTAGTGAGACATACTGTATATATTTCTCAAGTAAATTTTTGACGATGCTAAACATAATATGTAATTGAGCAAATAAAGCATTTATTATTATTATTATTTATTGCTATTAAACCATCTCTCAGCCATCTCCCGTGCTTCCCTGGACATAGTTAATGAAGCCTCTACAGTTTCTGCAATAACGGACACTGCCGCGTCATCGGCAAAGAGCGTGCACCCCGACTGTTGATCATTTTGTGGGAAATCATTTATAAAAATTGAAAAAAGTAATGGGCCTAAGATAGAGCCCTGGGGCGTCCCAATTGAGATCCCACTACTCCCCGACAACACACCAGAGTACCGCACCGCCTGTGTTCTACCCTCAAGGTAAGACTGAAGAAGCTCAATGCTTCTGGGACAAAAGTTATAGGCTCCCAACTTTCTTAACAAAATTGAATGGTCAACGCAATCAAAAGAAGATCACGGAAGGCACCGCTGATTTCCGATACCAAATCGAGTATAGCAAGGGTGGTGTTTTTCTTTTCTCTAAAACCTAATTGGCTCTCACTAAACAAACCATTACTCTAAAAAAAATCAATTATTTGTTTGGCTAAACATTTTTCTAAGATCTTTGAAATAATAAGGAACAATAAAATTGGGCGATAGATTTCAGTTATATTTATATTTCCTTTCTTGAACAGTGGAATAACCAAAGCAATTTTACAGGCTGTTGGAAATACATTTTCTTTGATACAAGAATTTATTAATTTAGTGAGGGGACTTAAAATAATATTTTTTATAGATTTTATCATTTGGACATTTAAGCCATATATGTCATGACTTCTCTTGTTTTTAAGACCATCAATAACATCTCGTACCCCATTAAGTGTTACTTCTGAAAAGGAAAAATTAGTTTGCAGTTGAATATTAAAGTTCATATTATCTAAAGGATCAGCATCTGAGCGTGGTATACTATTCACAAGATTGTGGGCAACATTTGAGAAGTAGTTGTTAAAATCATTTGAACTGATATTATTAGTAACAATACTTTGATCATTTTTTTTTTGTATTTTTATTTACTATTTGCCACGTAGTTTTACTCGGGTTACCAGAAGAGCTTATTAAATTATCGTTAGCAGCAGTCTTAGCATCGCGAATAGCTTTTCTGTAATCATTTTTATATATATGCCTATTATTAAGAGTATTGTATTCTTTACCAATTTCGCCCAGCATTCTTAGTTGTTCCCGCATAGCTCGTAATTCATCATTAAACCAATTTATATTATTGGAATGGTCAGATCTAACTACGTAGGTCTTTTCTGGAAATGACTGAAGATACACCTGTTCTAAAACGTGAATGAATCTATCGAACCTGTCATTAATGCTCAAGTTATTGTCATTGACAAATTCCCAAGAGCTTTCAGAAACTATATGAAAGAAAACCATTAACCCATTCTGAGTCACCGGTCGGCATACCTTTTTTGTATTTCTAAAACTAATTTTTTTCCTTGGCAAAGAAAAGTGAATGATCTGTCCTAAATGTTCAGACAGATCAAGATCCACAACCTCAGCGCCATCAACATCCATATTGTCCCTCACGAAGATGTTATCCAGACAGGAATCCTGTCTGGTAGCCAGGTACATTGTTTGTTTCATCCCAAAACCCATCAAGGTATCGCACAGTCTCAGTGATGTAATCTCCATAGATCCGAAGCGTACATTAAAGTCACCCGCTATGATGAGTGTTTTGTTGGTACCAAGAGAAGCAAGAATACCCTCCAAATTAGTCAGAAAAGTGTCAAAGGGGCCTGAAGGGGACCTATAGATAGCTAGAATATACAAATTAAAATCTCTTATACTAATACATGAACACTCAATACATTTTTCAATATTACAGTTTAAAATAAAGTCTGAATTTAAATGTGTTGTTACCGAATTAATATTCTCGTTGTTACCGACTTAATATTCTCATGCACCAATACAGCGGTGCCACCTCCAGAAGTGTCCTTCCTTGCAGAATAACCAGCTACATTGTAACCTTCTATTTTTAGTTCATTAATTTTCATTTCTGTTAGCCAATGTTCTGTGATACATAGAATGCCAATATGTTTATCCGCAAGAAATGCTTCAAGTTATAGGACTTTATTCCTTAAAGATCTGATATTAATATTCAAAATTCTCAAACCCATCTTTGTACCATTTCCGATGCTTCCTTGGTGGAATGATTTTGTCCGTCCACCTTCTTGTGGTTCATGTCCCGCCCTACTGTCCATTGTGGTAATTGCGGTAGTTGTTTCTGCTTGTAGCTCGATCATATTGCTGTCTATTGTAGTAGTTGTTTGTGCTTGAAGTTTCTTCTCGAAAAAAACGGAACCTCTTTACTACAACATTTTCTATCCAGTTCCGGGAGTTCAAGAGTTCTTCCTCCAAGGCTAATGGCGCTTCAACCTTGAAGCTGGAGTACTCTGCAGATCTGACTCTTAGTTTTTGTACTTTAAAGTGTGTTTCTTATGTAATCTATGGAACTCTATTCTAAGATTATGGTGTGTTCTAGTATTGTGATGGTGGACATCTGACATGAGTCCATACAGATTTATATTTTGATGTACATATATGAGGCAATCATAGATGAACTCAGATGGCAAAGTAAGAATTCGAAGGCTTCAGAAAAATGGTTGTACATCATCTCGGTATCCTATCTGAACCAAGATGCGAACTGCCCTCCTCGGCAGTCCAAAAATCCTGGTTGTATGTGCTGAATGTCCCCAGGCAAGCAAGCCATATGTACATAAGGAGTGTACCAACGCATGGTAAGCAGTCTGACAGACATCCAAGTCCACTGTCCGTACCAGATTTCTCAACACAAAAATTGAAGAGCTGATCCTTTTAGATATTACATCCACGTGACTTTCGAAGGTCATTTTAGAATCCAGAGTGATACCCAGAAGAAATTTTACCTCGCTATCAACTTCCTCAATGTCATAAGATCTAAGATAAAGCACCATGTTTCTGGTCTTGTTACGATTAAGATTAAGTTTGTTAGCTGTAAACCAGTCACCTACACTCTCAATGGCTGCATTTCTACTTTCATCAAGAGTGATGAGATCTCTTTATCTTAATAAAAAACTTGTGTCATCTGCGTATAGAGTTAGGACACAATTTGGTAAAGCAGAACTGATGTCGTTCACATATATCAGAAAGAGTAGTGGTCCCAATATGGACCCCTGAGGACAGTGGCGTAACTAAAATTTTTTGGCCCCAACGCAAAATACATAAGGAGGCCCCCCCCTTTCAGTCACAAATCACAAATACTAAATAAAAATTAAACAACCAGCTTTAATTTTTTTATTTATTTTACATATAACATCAAAATATTTCTTTTTATCAAAAAAAGCAAAACTCTAAAATAACTTTAAATTTTAACCAAGTAGTAGTTATTAACGAAGTTGGAAATATTAATGAAATTTCGTTAGTTTGGGTGTGTTGCTTTACACTCGACTTAAACTTATTAAAATCTAAAACGATTTTTTCTCGTTTTACACACTGCAAATTCATATGCATATTTAAGATCTAATTTGTTCGGAGCTTCACTTTCGACGGAAATTAAAGATAAATATTTAAATCGATCTTGCATTCCCTATTTGACTCCTTAAATAGTTTACTAAAAGATTCTTCAGCTGACACATATAAGTATAATCGGCATGGTAAAAAATAATAATAGGTCAATGTAAATTTGTTTAAATCAACATTTTTTTGCAGTCATTTCTTGATTTAACTCTGTTTTTTAAATTGTAAGAGAAATTTTGCAATATGATTTCAGAATATTTTTGTTGATTGTAGCTCTTAAGGATTTTAGACTTTGTTGAATTTATGAGATTTTTAGGTTGCAAAAATAAAAAGATACCACTTATCTTATTTAAACCTGTAAATCTAGTTATTAACTGAGACTTTATAATGTCAATAGCTGATAAAAAAACACCAATTAAAAAGAATTAAAAATTTATGTGTGTTTAAACCACACGATAGAAGTGAAAACTTCAACAAGCGTTTGTCAGAATTTCGATCCGAGCCTTCCCCAAAATCCCTCCTTAAATTAAAAAGAAGTTTTCACTTCAAAAATGTTCCCTGGAATCAAAACGATGATCTAAAGTTAATTCATCAAATACTTTTTTTAATACCTTGTCGCATACTCTTAAAATTAGTTGGAATGTACCATTTCATTCATTTCAGAACAGTTGTTCGTGCTTCTTTTAGAACCTCATTATAACATTGACGGTAGTTTTCCCACATTTCTTTTAGTCCTTAGTAGAACAGAACTAGCTTCGTCCAAAGCAATTGTCCCTTTTTGTAAAGCTTTGGAAGTAAGATTCACTTCTGATAACACATAATGTAACCTAATAGATAAGAACAGCAACTCAACTCAAAATCTAGCATATTTTTCTTTATACGCCCAGCGTCTATTCTTTCATCTCTAATTTTACTTGAAAGCTCAATTTAAAAAAATAAATTTCACATTTACATCTTAATGGTTTATTAACAAAATGACCTAAATCACTTCCGAGTATTGTGTCTTTACTTGATATTACGGTGTCTGACGATTATTCAGCTTCATCGAACTTTTTAGTTTTAGCACACAGAAAAATTAAATCGCTTGATGCCTGTGGCTTAGCCACCTGAAGTTGTGTTATACCGATCAAATATTCTGAGTGATCTTCGTCTTGAGAAATATAATTATTGTCCCCAATGTCATCGCGTATGGATGTAATTGGTTGCAAATTTGGCTCAGACTGCGATTTCGTCGAACAAAAAACATTTTCGCAATTTTTCTCTAATTCCAATTCTTTTTTTAGTTTTCTATTAATTGCGGGCGCTTTTATATTTTTTTTTGTGGTCACTCATTTTTAAAACGTAGGAAAAATTAGCGTATCAAATACTAAAACTATAAGATAATGGTAAGGTAATGCTCTTGGCAACAGGTTAAAATACACCAACAAGACGGGATTCCCGGGATGTCAACCCAAAAGACGATGGCGCTTACTGCGAATCAAATCAGGATTAATCCTTATCGGCGACTGACGAGTGTCGCGACGCTGATGTTGCCAGACTTTTCATTAGGTATTAAATTATGTAGAACTTAATAAAAAATAATGCTTGACAGAAAGGTGTTCCTAGGTTCAGTCGACAGAAACCTTCCATATTAGGCACTGGACGAGTGGGCCCCCAAGCCTGGTGGGCCCCAACGCATTGCGCTTACTTGTCTTATGGTAGTTACGCCACTGCCTGAGGAACTCCATGCAATACCGTCCTTTCCTCCAAGAGCTCGCCTTGAAAGCATGTTACATGCCTGCTTTCATAAAGATAATTCTGAATCAAACGGCAGCTGTTGGCAGATAGGCCATAAAATTTGAATTTTTGGAGCAGAATATCATGAGAGACACAGTCGAAGACCTTGGAGAGGTCACAGAAGGTCGCGCTCACATGCTCACCCCTTTCAAAACCCTCAACTATGCCCTCACACCCTGTTTAAGGCCATTGTGGTAGATCTGCCCCGCCTAAAACCAAACTGTTCATTTGATAACAATCTTCCAGACTCAAAATAATCCCCCAGCCGTCTTACCATGATAAGTGGAAGATCATTGACATAGATTAAAAACAACAGTGGCCCCATTATAGACCCCTGGGGTACACCATATGTCATATATCTGTGAGCACCCACTCAAGTAAGACTGAATAATTTTAATTGAGTGGTCACTAAATTTATTGTAAAAGCAGGTCGTGCGACACACAATCGAACGCTTTGCTAAGATCACAGAAGGTGGTATTCACATATTTCCTACTCTCAAATGCCTCAGAAATATAGGAGACCATATGCACTTTTCCAGAATCTTAGATAAGACCGGCAGTAGTGATATTGGGCGAAAATTAGATTCTGGTCTCCCTTTTTAAATATAGAAATTATCAGGGCCTTCTTCCAGATATCTGGAAAAGTGCATTCCCGAAGGCACCTATTAATTAACTTGGTAATGGGCACAAGAAGCAGTTCTGTTACCAATTTTATAACTCTGACAGAGAGCCCGAAGCAATCTTTGCTGTTTTTATTCCTTACTTTGTTAAATATATCCCTCATTTCAATAAAAGATAATTCCCTGATTTGAAAAGATATATCTGGAGGATTGACCAAGTTAATGGGTGCAAAAGTGATGTTAATATTACTGTTTGACAATAGGTTTGGAACGACATTACAAAATATTCGTTAAATTCATCAGGAGTAAAACTAGATTTAATAGATTGTCTTTTTCTGTGTCTATTTATTATATCCCATGTAAACTTGGATTTATTCTGTGCTCTGTGAATCAAGTTGTCATTATAGTTGCGTTTAGCAAGACCAACTGCATTCCCATATTTTTTTCTATATTGTTTTTTTAAATTGATATTCTCGACTGTAGGATACATTTTGGCAATATCAGAAATAAGGCTTAAATGATCACGCATCTTTGATAAATCATTATTAAACCAGGATTGTTTTACATTTGTAACACTAGACATCACTGTTATTTCAGGAAATGAGTATTCATATGCATCCAAGTATGCATCCCTTATTATACTGTTAAAAGCATTTGCAACATCATTTATATTCAAATCATAATTTGTTATAAAATCCCAAGCTACATTTTGTATTGAGTCAAAAAAGGTGTTTTTACCAGCCTGGGTTATGGGTCTGAATGTTCTTTTTTCAGGTTTGGTTAGTTGGACAGATGGTATATCTATTTGTTGAGCTAAATGATCTGATAGGTTAGGATCACTCACGATTACATTACAGTCATGAACCTGAAAGTTTATAAAGATATTATCTATGCAGTTATTATTTCTAGTAGATGAGAAAACCATTTGTCTAAACCCAAAAGAGGCCAAGAGGTCACATAAAGATACCTCATCCCTTTCCTTGGTTCCAAAATGAACGTTAAAATCTCCTAGTACTACAATGTTTTTTTGTGTACCTATAACTTGTATGCATTGCTCAATTTTATTTAAAACACAAACAAAGTCAGAGCTTGGAGGCCTGTAGATACATATAACATAAATATTTAAAACAGTAAGAAAAACACTTGACAATTCAACAACTTTTTCAACAGACTCTTCCTGCTTGGGTAGGATTACGGCTCCTCCATGTCTGGTCCGGTTGCGGCAGGTTTTCTATTTCGTATTCCAGTAAGCAGTGTTCTGTAAAACATAGTGCAGAGTAGTTTATATGTGCATCTTGTAAATATGCTTCAATCTCTCCTATTTTATTTCGAAGGGAACATATATTTATGTACAGAATGTTAAAATTTGATGGTACCTTTTCATCACCCTTTATAAAAAATTTCCGGCATTTTCTAGGAAATCCTTATGAGAAGAAAAGAAAAGATTTATTTGTTCCATCGTAAAATAAATTACATAGACCTCAAAGAGGTGAAGAACGTGTCACACAATTTTAAATATTTGTTACAATAATTAATAATAACAAGAATAGTACAATATGTTATATCACCAACATGACAAGTACAAAAAGTACATTACATAGTTAAAACATTATCACAGGATCACAGTCATTGACATTATCAAAACTTAAAATCAACATTACAATCAAAAAGAGTAGTAGAAAAAATTCTCCTACATTATAGAACGGATTTTCAACCAATATACCTTTTAGAGCATTCAAAGATTCTTTCTCTGAAAGAGACCTTATTTTATCCGGGATTTTATTCCAGATTTTTAGTAGACTAAAATGAACATTTCTCTGTACAAATATGTATCTTGTTTTGTCTAGTAAGAAATCACGTTTTGTTCCAGTGTTATAATCATGTGTTTTGGCATTTGATTCGAAAAGTGCTTCATTCTGTAATATAAACTTTATTGATTCCAAAATAAATAAGTTTGTAACTGTAAGGAGTTTTCTTTCTTTAAACACAGGTCTGCAGCTGTCTCTATTTTGTACTCCGAACATAGTCCTTAGTCATCTCTTCGGCAGAATTAGCACCCTGTCAGCTTCAACAGAATTTTCCCAAAAAATAATCCCATACTTTATCCTAGACAGGATGTGTGCATGATATACAAATAAAGCGGCCTCCACACTCACCTCACTCACAAGGACTCTAAGTGGGTAGCAATACCTCGAGAGTTCCCCCGACAGACCCCCGACATGCGCTCTCCAGTCCAACCTCTGATCAATTGTCATACCTATGAATGAAATGGTTTTTGTTGTCTCATAGTTTTTTTCATTGATTTTATATGTAATATTTTCATTACCCCTAACTGAAAACTGCATGATTTGAGTTTTTTCTACATTCATCAATAGGTTGTTGTCAGAGAACCACCCCCGCAGAGTGCCAAGCGAACCCTCAAGATGCCGCCCCATATCTAATCCCACCTGGTTGCTCATAATGATACCTATGAATGAAATGGTTTTTGTTGTCTCATAGTTTTTTTCATTGATTTTATATGTAATATTTTCATTACCCCTAACTGAAAACTGCATGATTTGAGTTTTTTCTACATTCATCAATAGCTTGTTGTCAGAGAACCACCCCCGCAGAGTGCCAAGCGAACCCTCAAGATGCCGCCCCATATCTAATCCCACCTGGTTGCTCATAATGATGGAGGTATCATCTGCATACAGAACCACATGGTCATCAATCAGTGACGGAAGCTCATTTGTATACAGTATATATAACAGCGGGCCCAGGATTGAGCCCTGAGGCACACCCTTCCTATCATCTGCATAAAGAACCACATGGTAATCAATCAGTGACGGAAGCTCATTTGTATACAGTATATATAACAGCGGGCCCAGGATTGAGCCCTGAGGCACACCCTTCCTTACATGCACCACATTCGATTTTATCTTTGTACCAATTTGATTATTTTCAACAACACACTGCCTTCTGTTCGTTAAGTAAGATGTCATAAGATTTTTAGCCACACCGCTAATTCCATACATTTCGAGCTTCTGAACAAGAATGGTGTGATCAACACTGTTGAAGGCCTTTGAAAGATCAAGACATACTGCAATAGTTTGCTTATTTTCATTCATAGACTATAATATTTCCACTAGTGCCGAATATATAGCCCTTATCGTAGAAAACCCCTTTCCGAACCCAAATTGACAGTTGTTGATCACAGCACTCCCATCCAAAAAACCCAAAATTCTTTCATACATTAGTTTTTTAAAAACCTTACCTATGTTTGATAAGAGTGACACTGGTCTGTAATTTTTCAAGTCTTCTTTATTCCCTTTTTTTTTTTAAAATAGGTTTGACATGTGCAATTTTAAGTGCATCCGGAAAAATACCCTCCCGAAAGCAGAGATTTATTATGTGAGATACAGGTTCTGATACAACATCAGCCACAGTCTTTAAGAGAGTAACTGGTATCTCATCATCCCCCACAGATTTTTTGTTTTTAAGTCCCTTAATGCATTCACACACCTCTTGAGCTGTGGATAATGCCAGGAAGATAGAGTTATTGTTTACTTTAATCCTTGAGTAGTCTGTGGTATGCCCACCGACATCTGGACATGCATTAATAAATTCATTATTTACTGTGTTAAGTAAGTCCTTTTCAGAAAACTTCTCCGCATCAATACTATCAAAAAGTGTTGTAGTGCCCTTATCTCTATTAATTATTTTATTAATTAAAGACCAGGTAGCTTTACTTTTGTTTTCAGACTGGGAAATATATTTTGTATTGTAGAGCATGTTTGGCAAAGATGAATCTTTTAATGCCAACTCCACGAGGCCAGAAACTTGGCTTGTACATTTCATCCTTCAAATCAAAGGGTGCTGTAACTACAAAACGTTTCAACTGACTGACTAAAAAGAGACTGATACCTTTACTTGGCTAGGATAGCTTTTAAATAAAAAAAATAATGTTTTTTTGGAATTCATCAATTGTATGTGTATTTATATATAATAGGTGTTGAGCGTTATTTATAATTTTATTATGTTTGTTATACAGATAAATTGTAACATTATTGTAAATTGGCCTTGCCGTAAATAAATAAATAGAATTAAAAAAAGTAAAAATTCGTCAATCGAAATTGCAAATATTTCTTACTTTTTATTTTTCATTTTGAGCATGTCTTGGGTTAGTTTTGTTTGGTTGCGCCCCCGGAACGCGCGAAGTGCCATGTATGAAGTGAAATATTTGACAAATATACAAACAAAGGAATAGGGTAATCCAATGAGTGTCAAACATCTGGAACATTGTGCCTTCTTAAAAATATGTTTCAGCTATTGTGACATTTGGCAGCAAAAAGGAGGATATTTACAAGTAAAATTTTTTTTGTTTAGAGGCCTCTCGTTCTATGCAAATGTCTCCTAGTTGACATTTTCACCTGAGAATTGATTTTTAGGTGTGTATTTCTAGTGCTTTTGTGAAATGGTGCTGAAAATTTGTATCAACACTCGAATTTTGGGGGCATTTTTTCGGCTCAATTGTGGCGGGATCTTCAGATTTTTTTGGCTTAAACTACTCTATACCACAGCTTATACACTACCAGCTAGCTACTCATCTCTATCGAAACCGGAAAGTTGGAGTGTCGGGCACTGCGCCTACTTGGCAGTGCCCTGAGCGGTTCTAATCCACGGTCTCTTGATTGTTCAGGCAATGTAATGACACGAAGCGAACTGAATTTAAATTGAATATTCGCTTCAAAATCCACGACAAATTCGTCCCAAGCTGCGGCTATCGCTCTAAAAAGACCGAAAATTTCTGATTTTTATACAATTTTGCCATTTAAAATCGTTTTTAAACGGATTTTAGACGATAAAACATCATATTTTAAATTAAACGATCTGTCAAAAGTATTATTCAGATGTCCAGACGTTTAAAGTTGGTTTGTTATACTCTGTTTAAAACAATATTAAATCATGGCCCTCTTCTAAAATTTTCACTTGACTTTCCCAAATCAAAGGATGCCGCCGCAGGATGAGTAGCTGGTTATTGAATAAGCTGTGCCTATACTTTATGGCGCTCCACTCGCTCCAGGGTTGCAACCAACAAAAACTAACCCAAAGTAGCGAAAATTAACGAAATAAATTAATTATTTCGTACATTATTTGGGGTTTACTAGTTCTTGTTCGTTGCACCCCCGGAAGGAACGAAGGGTCATGCATGAAGTGAAATATTAGAATCATAAAAATGTATTAAATGAAAGGTGCAGAAATTAAATATCGCTTCCGGACTATTATCCGCCAAATCTGGGAACGTTACGCATTCTCTTAACTTCGGTAAGTAATCACTTGTGTTACTCCACATACAAAAATGTGCAACGTTGGCAACTATGTATTAGGCAATCCGCGTCGGCTGTTAAATTTTAATACCTTGATGTATCACGTGGGCAAGTTCGCCGTTCCAGGTCAATTTAACCTCAAAACTAGAACTTTATATCTACAGTAAAACTGAATTGTAGCTTAACATATTCAGTAATATTATTTTTTTAAGTGAGTCATTCAAAGATAATATAAGAAACGTAAAATGGGGACTACTTGCTTTAATTCTGGTTTTAATTTATAGTATTAATATATTATAGAGAGGCATTGAAAGTAGTAATTTTCAAACAAGGAGCTTATCCTCCGAGGTTAAAAATGTACTTTCCCACAAGTAATGTACCCCATTTTTCCTATGGCCACCTACGAAAGTGACACAAAAAGCAGTCTTTAGCTTCTTAAGAAAATTATTATTACTACCGAGTGCTCTTTTTGTTTTCAGTTTTATGTTCAAATGCACAAATCATTTCAATGGATGTAATGAAATACTGCCTTTTGCACAAGTCAAGGAGCATGAAGACACTTGTTTATATGTACGCCAAGAGTGCTTCTTCTGCTCATTTTATGGAAATTTGTCCCAAATTTTGAACCATTCCGTGAAATATCACTCGGAGAATATTTCACTTGATGGGTTAATTTCATTTTCATTGTTGGATGAAGTAGTGAAGAAAACTATGTTGTTCCTGTTTGAAAATAACATTTTTCTCATTACTATTGAAGTCAGGAAAGAACTATTCATGGTTTTAATTCGACTTGTAACCCCAAATTTGACATCTATAATAAATCAGTATGGAATCGTATTTCGTAAATTCGATGAGCCTGCAGATTCTGATTTGGTCCTCACCGATTTCGGGTTACTTCATGAGGGAATTTTAAACCGTTTTGAGAAGCCTAAAGATGAACTAACTACTTTTTTTGGTCCTGGGTCAACTTTGTGCTGTCGAATAGTAGTAGGACAATTTAGTCTCGGAACTAAAGAAGTAGAAGTTCAGAAAAGATACGAGACACTTCGACGTAATGAAGAAGAACTATCCATTTTAAAACGAAAGCTGGCTACGGAATGGGAACAGTTGAATAACAAACTTTGTACTTATGATAGTGCTATGCATGTAATCAAAATAATGTCCCGTAATTTGTTAAAATGTTGCTCTTGTCGACGAATATGTGAGACAGAATTATATTTTTGTCCAAAAATGCATTGCACCTGCAAAGATTGCTTGCAAAGCATCTGCAAAGGATGTAAGATGACAAGACAATTTAAGAAGTTGCCAAACTTAGAACATTTTCTAGTGCCTTGCGATTGGACTGGATGTAACACTACCTCTAAAATTGGGGCATATTTGAAACATAAAACTCAGTGCCCCAAGAGACCATTCAAGTGTCCTTTGCAAGACTGTAATGAAATACTTCTTTCTGCGGCGGGACTTATTGAACATTGGCATTCTGAAGTACCAAAGTTATTTCAAGGCAGAATAATTATTTATGAAACCTTTACATGTGAGGAATTTTATTGGTTACTTGAGGATAATTTGTATCATGTATTGGTAAAGTTTGACGAATCTTTTATCCAAGTTTTATTTGACGAAATAGATGTATTACCAAACAACATTTCATTTAAATGTGATAGTTATGTTGGACTGACATGGCAAAAAATTGTTTTATCAGAGTTTTGCGGCAAAATTCAAATTAATAAGTGCAAAAACCAAACTAATTATCAAAATAATTTGTTTTTTAATGCGCAATCCAAACAATTCTCGCAGCCTGAACCAGTACAAAATTTAAACTGGACGCAGCTTAAAATCTATGTCTAATTTTTTTTCAAGTGAAAACTTCAAACGCTCGGAAATGTAACGTAACGGCGTTCGTCACGCTCCTTCTACTGGCATGTTCCCGTATAGGTAGAGGGCCGAAATTTTCAGGGGATGTAGCCGGGGTAAAAAGATCCTGGACGAAAACGGGACCCCGTACCCCTCCCCCTCATTTGGCCAGGGGAGGAGGGATAAGGGACAACTTAAATCATTAATTTCAGGAGAACGGGAAGAAGTACGGGATCGAAAATTTTATGGTAGGTGCGCCCTCTCGAGGGCCACCTTAGACCATACAGGGGGGACCGGGGCCCTAATCTAAGGGGGGATTTTGAGGGAAAACCGTTTTTTGCCCGTATCTCTGCAACGAAGGCTCGGATCGAAATTCTGACAAACGATGACCCCGCTTGTTGAAGTTTTCACTTCTATCGTGTGGTCTTTAGCACACATTTTTTTTTATTATTATTTTAATGTTTGCTGTAGAATAGATTGTTTTTTGTATATTCAGTCTGGCGTTGAAACAATAATGAAGTTCGTTTTAAGACTTGGCAGTAATATTGCTTTATATAGGTACATACATGTTTATTCATGGTGAGTTGCTTATTAGACTGAATAGAAATATGGTTATCATTAATTGCAATCTTCAATATATAGTTAATGTTCTGTTATAACAAAGGCGATTCTACTTCTGCATAGTAGATCATTATAAGTTGTTTAAATGTAAGAATATATTTTAGGTTACGAAATTTAAACGTGGCAGAATGGAACCTTGACACAAGAAAGTCACACTACTGTTTCCAATTTAAATTTTTATCTATATAAATATCCAAAAAATTTAGTATAATCTACTTGGTTACAGACTATGTTATTAAAGGATATATTTAATGTTAATTTTTTCTCTTCTGGTTTGTTGACGTTGCTGTATCTTTTGGAGGATTTTGCTGGCAATAAAGAATTTATTTATTTATTTATTAAAGGCCCTACTTTTTTTGAGAATTATGAAATTGAATAGGAAGGGTTTTATCCACATTAAAATATAAAGAGTAGCTACTAAACCCAACACCTAGATCGCGGAGAGCTGCAGAACATTGGCTGATCAACCCTTCCTGTGATTTATTGGATATTATTATCTGCATATTTTGAGAAAAAAAGCATTCGACACTGAGTGATCAACATCACAATAAAATACAAAAAACACAGGACCAAGCACGGAACCCTCTGGGACGCCAATAGGAACGTCAATATGCAGTCAGTTTATATGTCTTTGGTTTCCATTATCATTATTTATAATATCAACATACTGAGTTTGACCTGTTAAAAATGACTTTACCCAATTAAGTGGTGCACCTGTAAGTCACACTTTATTAAGTTCTGAAATAAGAATGTTATGATCTATAGACAGTCGAATGCCTTGCTCAAATCACAAAAAATCCAACAGGACACGCCTGTGCCGAGTGTACCTACAATCAAAGAAAATCTACTACGATAATTTTCTTTGGTACAATGTAGTCATAAAATGCATTTATGGCAGTTATTGTTGACTTTCCAGAAGAGAATCCGTGCTGAGTCGAAGTTATGATTCGGTGCTTTTCAAAATATTCTGACAATCTGTCTAAGAAACAATATTCAAATATATTAGAAAAAACAGAAGGCACTGTAACTGGCCTATAATTTTCCATATTTTGCCTGTCATTCTTTTTTATATATTAGTGTTATTTTACCTGTCTTTAATTTGCGGGGAAATAGACCTTGACAAAATGACAAATTTACTGAAAAACACAAAGGTTGAATTATCAAAAATAGAACTTTGTTTTATTAAAAAAGATGGAACTCCGTCCACTCCTGATGATTTTTTATTATTTATTTTTTCTTTTGGTAATTGGTAGAAGTCCATTCAGTGAATGGATATAAATAAAATTGATTTTTATTTTTAGGAGAAGAGACGAATTTATTTTGTTTTTTCATAAGAATTGTTCTGTTTTTTTTCCTACCATCTCTAACGGTGCATTTCTAAAGAAGGTATTAAACATATTAGAAATAGTTTGGGGGTCACTTACTACGTCCCCAGTTCCGATTTGATTACTGAATTTTGGTTGTTTTTATTTTGTGGTTATTTAGTTCCGAAACTATTTTCCAGCTTTCTCCTACTAAATTCTGACTATTTTTAAAGTGTGGTAAGTATAACTGGAACAGCGGAAAGAATGCGGACAAAAATTGGCGATGTTGTCGAGTAACTTTAATATTTTTTGAGAATTAATATTTATACCTATTATTTAGATAAACACATAATTTAATATACTCATTAACTCATTGAAAATAAAAAGTAATATCCAAACTGGAACTTTACTATTACTTCAACTTTAATTCATAATCTATTTTATACATTATCAATTTAAATAAATTTGCGACATTTATATCTATTTGCCCGATACATCGGAGAGGATAGCTCCCAAGATGCATTCCGTTTATTATTGGTTGAAACAATTGGACGTTATTATGGTTGTAATATGCGCAAGAAGAAGGGGGAGTCTTTGTGGTAATATGTTTTGAATGCTGGGCAATGGAATAGGTATATTCGCGGAAACACGTGCAACCTGCTGTATATCCACTATAATACGGCTCTTAAAATATTTCACGTCACACACGGCCCTCCGCTCGCTACGGGGGCACAACAAACCGGAACTAACCAAAACTAACAAAAGGCAAGTCCAAAATCATCAGGAAAAAAATGCAGTGCAACAATCCAATCTAACATCTTTTCCAACAACGATTCACACAAACAATTATTTACAGGTAGTATTTGTATTTAAATCCGATCGAGGAGCAGCAGTATGATGCAAGTCAATCATCGCGAAGTCAACTCACGTATTCCAAGCCCCGCCCAATTGTAAACGGAATGCATCTTGGAAACTAGCCCCTAAAGTTCCCCTCGTTCTCGTGACAAGTGCATCAAGGCGATTGGCTGCAAGCCATTTTTCCTCTCTTCGCTCCTCAAACGTCGCTGTTCCAAATAAGTTTGCCACACTTTAATCCTGGTTTGAAAGTATTGCTTTATTGTTTCTTTTATAAGTTATTTGTGTATTGTTCTGATATATTATATATGTATTTATCTTAATCATTTTATAAAAATGTAATTTTTTGCTTTGTTTCGTTGTGTTGTTTTTATATTTGTGTTTTGTTTCATTGATGATAGCGGATTTTATAAAATAAAACATTGTTTTGCAAGTTTTGTATTTCTTTCACTTTTGGTGCACTCTTTTTAGTGGCAACAGGATTTCATGGCGAGTACATTAACTCACTTAAGTCTAGGGGCTGACACATAGCTCTGAGGCGGCTCGGCTCCTTAAATTCACTTTCGCATGGCCTTCCGCTCGTTTCGCTCGCTACGGGGGCTCAAGAAAAGGAAACTAACCAGATGCTAGCCCAAGACATACCCAAAAACAAGAAAAAAAACATTTTAGAAATATAACCTTCAGGAAAAATTATAAAAATCCAGCGGCGTTTGAACTCGGGTCGCCGAAGTGAAGGCCAACCATGCAGACCATCAGGACACATACAAACACAAACGACTGGTTGGTTGCATCCGAGTATAACAAACCAACTGTTATACCCTGGTTATACTCTGCCATTACATTGTGTTAGTAGGTATGTACTTACCGATCATAATCTTTAGTCTTTAGGAAATGTGAAGAAAGATTTTCCATCTCCAGTCTCCAGACCTAGTTGAACAGTAATATCCGGCATGATTATTCACTTATTCAGTTTTAAAATTTAGAAATTACGACACAATTCAACATTAAAACGCACTTATCAGAATTCGTAACTGACGCGCTACTACAAAAGTCAGTTTGACGTAAATCCATCCTAGTTCGCGCATCCGCAGAAAAGTTTGGTCCCCCAGCTGTCGCTACTCGTTGGTTTGTTATACTCTGATACAATATACAATTAAGTTTTAATGGGTAGTAGGTATATAATATACCAATAAACGTCCGGCGCTCTAGGTCAATATTTGCATCTCTTTTCCTCTTTCCTTCTTAAACAAAGTCAAACAGGTTCGAGAGCACGCTCGGAATGTTTCGCGTCATGGCAATCTATTAACACGATTTGTTTTAGCCGGAAAAATTTTATTTTTTTAATTAATTTTACTTGCGGGTAGTGCTGTATTTGTTTAGATAATGAAGAAATATCCAAACATATGTGTTATTATTTTTTCATATTATCCTGCAATCAGCGTATTGTGCTTCACCAAACTATAAATATTTTTAATAGATGGAGACGGGTGATAAAATTGATATACACTATATGTATGACCTTTTTTGATGTGTAAACATCTTACGCGGCGATATGGGGGTAAATCTTGGGAAAATGGACGGAAGTGTGTAAGGGGATGTACCATCATAACCCATGCGCAGCTACTTCAGGGCTTCCTTGTAAAACGTGTTCTTTCTACCGCCACAATATAGGCAACCAATTCCAAATAAGTGGTTGCCTATATTCAGGCGTCACGAAGACAAAATATACTATTTTCGAGGGCTGCTCAAATATTTGGGAAACATACAAAACACCAAGGACTTAAAAAATTATCCAGTTAAAAGCTAATTGAAACAATACATTAAATTACACAATCGATGTTGATATAGGATATGTTTACACATCAGCAGATTCGCTCATTTTTTTATATTTTTTCCATAGATTAAGATTTATTCTGATTTTATAAATCCAAAGAGAGCTGTTTAATTTTTGTGCTAGGTTTAGTTGACGTTGTTTTTACGCATCCTATGTGGAGAGACTGGTGGAACTTCTCGATGCGAGCAGGGGAAACATTTTGACTGGTGATTTTACTGTTCACTTTCGTGCAATGTCTATGGAGGCCCGTGTCTTGATGGATGTTATGGAGTCCTGGGGTCTTTTTGGCTGGTCTCGGAGGGTACGAGGGGGAAGCCTGCCTTGATAATGTCTTCACAAATTTAACCTTTAATGGATGTTGTGTACAGATAATCGATATCTGTCTGATCACAGGGCTATATCGGTGAATGTGTCTTGTGTTCTTTCAGCATCTCGCGGAGGTGACATTAGGGTCACCTACAGGCCAATCACCGATATGGGGTTAATACGGTTAGCTAACGTGATCGAAAACATGAACTGGTCTTTTTTGAATGAAACATTCACTCCGGAGGCAAAGTGTGGCTTGTTTATCGGCCTCATTTCTGATGCTTGTGACATTTGTTTCCCTGTAAAATCAAGGACACAGAGACGGTGGCATTCTCAGATTGACTGGTTCATGATGAGTTAAAGCGGGAAAGGGAAATTTTAAAATTATTATCATCTCTACATGCAACTAATCCCAGCTTTGTCTCTAATCATCTAATAAAAAAAATAGAATCTGTTATAGGAAAAAAATTAATAAGAGTAAAATTAGTGCAAATGACTAAGATATTGCTTTTGCAAGTAATAAAGGTAAAGCAGTTTCGGATGTCATCAGGAATAATAACCCTATCAAGGTGCCTCCGGTAGCTCATAGTATGGATGCTTACGCGGCGGTATGAGGGTAAATCTCGGCACATAGAACGGAAATGTGGGGACGGAATGTGTAAACCGATGTGACATTATAACCCGTGTGCATTGAGGAACAAGCTAATCCAGGACGGCCGCGATTACGACTCAAATGGCGCTTCTAAAAATCTAACCACTAGGGCGGTATTAGATTTTCAATATATTATATTCGCAGTGTATTTGGATCCATAGCACAGATTATTTTTAATAGACGGTTGAATTTAA
>JAEQML010066929.1:0-19535 GCA_016904865.1 Pissodes strobi | reverse complement strand
ATGCAAATTTTAATACCTGCTAATATTATCTCCCCTATTCATTTTAGCGCAAACTTGTATTAGACTTTTTTGAAGGTCCCAGTATGGTAGACTCCCATGTAAAATATGAATAATTTTCATTTAGCGAATTAAGAGGTATTTTGAAAAATGTTTCCTAAAATTTGTGGTACAAAAATGCGATCCTGATAATTTTCTCAATTAAACCACCAGCAGATGTCAAATTATAATAACTGACAAACGATTTCATATTTTATAGTAATCATTTTTAACCAATAAAGACAGGTTAAAAATGCTCTTCCAACAGAAGAAAAAGTAACCATGATTAAATAGTACTATTCCGGTAACAGTTTTCGGACAATAGCCGATATGTTTGCCGTGAATTATCCTGATAGACCTGTACCCAGCAAGTCAACAGTGCGTAGTGTTGTCAACGTTTCGAGAAAGAAGGCACTGTAATTCATAATTGCAACTGCTCGAGACCGATTGCCGGAGCCGAAGAGCAGGAAAATAACGCGGATTTGGAAATCCTCTCTTTATGCTGAGGAGAATAGTGGTCTTAGCACCAGATATCTTGGTGAAGTTGTGGATAAGTGTCACACCACAGTGTGGCGTAAACTGAGAAAATATAAATATCACCCCTAAAAGTTTCGAAGAGCTGAATTTTGTTTTAATGTAATGCAAAGAGCCAATAATGACCGAAGTTTTTTGCGCAATATCTGTTTCACGAATGAGTGTAAGTTTACGCTGAACAATGAACCTAATTCTCAAAACCTCAGGTATTGGAGCAAAACAAATCAACACCGCTTTGTTGAAACAAGGACACAATATCCCCAAAAGATTAATTTGTGGGCAGGTATTCTGGGACATCATATTATTGGACCATTTTTTTTTGGAAGGAAACTTGTCTAGGGAATCTTTTCTCGAATTACTACAAAATTACATTGGGCCAGCACTGGCAGAAGTTGCTCCGAAAAATGAAGAGACCTGGTTTCAAATGGATGGTTGTCCTGCACACAATACACTAGCAGTTCGTGAATACCTGCAGAACGCCTTCAATGGGCACGTAATCGGACCAAATCACACCATTGGTTGGCCCGCCAGATCGCCCGATCTTTCTATGAACGACTTCTTCTTGTGGGGACACCTGACAAGTCGCATTTACAAAGAAACCCGTTACCCAATTGTTGGAACAAAATATATAATTTTTGCGGTTTGTACACAAATTTCCCCTCAACAGCTTAGCAACTCAAGAATGGAATTTTATGGCCGTCTAGGGTACTGTTTAGCAGTAAATAAGGGATTATTTGAATACCTGATTCAGTAGAATAAGCAAATTGTATTTAATTATTGTTGTTATTTCTTTGTTTTTATTGTTTAGGATGATTAAAGTTTCTGCTATTGTGGAGAACATTTTTAATAAATAAAGACAAATAGTTACTATAAAATATGGAGCATTTAAAGATCCTTTACACAAATAGTGCACTATGTAAAAAATCGACCTCTCCTATTGGTCGATCCATCTCGTATTACGAGATGTCTGCGTGATGCAATCGATTTCTATCGAGAGCTCTTATGGTGTAGTGGTTTAGATCGTTGGGTCTCACCTAGAAAACGCGGGTTCGAACCCCGTTGCTTTTTTTTAATTTTTTTTATAGATTATGTTTCTAAACAGCTTTTTTTCTTGATTTTGGGTATGTCTTGGGCTAGATTGGGTTAGCACCTGGTTAGTTTCCTTTTCTTGCGCCCCCGTAGCGAGCGAAGCGAGCGGAGGGCCATGCGGATCGACCAATGGGAAAGGCCGATTTTTATATAGTGCACTATTTGTGTAAAGGATCTTATAATGCAAATATGGAATCGTTTGTCAGTTATTATAATTTGACATCTGCTGGTGGTTTAATTGAGAAAATTATCAGGATCGCATTTTTGTACGCTAAACTAACCGAAATTTACCGAAAGTTGATTGAACGACTAAGTTAATTCAACGACTAATCATAACTAACCAAACAGCTCGAAAAAGGACAAAAACGTACCGGAACAGATTAAAAATATTAAAGTAAGTTGAAACTAACCCAAGTTAACCGAATTTTGGCAACTGTCTAAAATTAACCAAAAACTTTTAAATTTCTATAAGGTATCGAAACCGGTTTAAATGACTAAAATAAATTGGAACTATCTGAAAGTAATCGAAAGTTGATTGAATGAATAACCAAAACTAACCAAGAGCATCAAAACTGGCAAAAATGTTTCGGAAGAGGTTATAAAAATTCAAGAAAATTCAAACTAACCAAAACGATCCGAATTTTGGGGACTAACCAAGATTAACTAAAAACATTAAATTTGATTTTAACGTGTGGAAACCGGTTCAAATGACTACATTAAATTGTAACTAACCGAAAGTAACCGAAAGTTGATTGAACGACTAACCAAAAGTAATTAAAATGTTAAGGTATGTTAAAACTAACCCAAATTAACCGAATTGTGGCGACTAATCAAAACTATACCATGAAATTTGCTTATAACGTATCGGAACCGGTTCAAATGACTAATATATATTAAAACTAATTGATATTTACCGAATGTTGATTGAATGACTAACCAAAACTAACCAAAAGCACCAAAAATGGCTAAATCGTATCGGAACAGATTAAACATAATTAAGTAATAGTAAGTAACTAACCCAAATTGTCAAATTAACCGAATTTTGGCGACTAACTAAAATTGACCAAACACATTTAAATTGGTTATAATGTATCGGAACCGGTTCAACTGGAACTAACTGAAAGTAACCGAAAGATTATTGAATAACCAAAACTAACCAGAACTCACCAAAACTAACCAAAACTAACCAACATTAACAAAAAGCACCAAAACGGGCTAAAACGTATCAGAACAGATTAAAAATGTAAAAGTAAGTTCAAACTAACCCAAATTAACCGAATTTTGGCGACTAACCAAAACTAATCAAAATCGTTAAAATTGCTTAAAACGTACCGAAACCGGTTAAAATGACTAAAATATATTAAAATTAACTGAACTTTACCAAAAGTTGATTGAACGACTAACCAGAACTAACCATAAGCGGAAAAAAGGGCTAAAACGCGAAACAGATTAAAAATATTAAGGTAAGTTGAAACTAAGTTAAATTAACCGAATTTTGGCGACTAACTAAAATTAACCAAAAACGTTAAAATTGGTTATAACGTATCGGAATCTGTTCGAATTACTAAAATAAATTAAAACTAACTAACACTAACGGAAAGCTGATTGAATGTCTAACCATAACTAATCGAAACTAGCCAAAAGCACCAAAACGGGCTAACACATATCGGAATAGGTTACAAAACTAAGTTAAAATTAACCATGCGAGCCTCAACCAGGAAAGTCTACAGATTTTACCCTGGACGATCTCAATAGACGCCTGATGAGGGCAATAGGCAATAAGGGAATATCACTAGCCACGTTTCTGGACATAGAGGGTGCTTTCAACGACGTTCCAGCCAAATCGCTGGTTAAGGCACTTAAACACAAAGAAATCCCCCCAACCATCTGCAACTGGATCCAAATAAACCTAAAATATAGGACAATACCTGCCACCAAGGAGGAGTTCTATCACCACTACTTTGGACCATTATGGTAGATAGTCTACTAGACAAGATGGAAAATGAACGATACTGCTGCCTATGCTACGCAGACGACTTAGTCTTGGTAGACATGGGAAGGTACATGGGCACCTGTTTCAACAAGAGCACAAAAGGCCTTGGACATAGTAAGCAAATAGTGTGAAGAGGAGGATCTGTCGGTCAATCCGCTAAAAACCACAATAGTCCCATTCACAAAGAAAAGAGCATTAAAGGATCTGAAAATTCCAATGCTCAGCGGGATGATAATTCCCTTTTCCATAGAAGTCAAATACCTAGGTGTCACTTTTGACCAAGGTATGAATGACTTGGGTACCGCATCTTAGCAAGGTCACTCAGAAAGCAAGAATTGCACTGGATAGATGCAGACGACTTTGCGGGAGAAACAGGGAGCTGAGCCCCGAATTGAATCTCCGGTTGTACAAAAGGGTGGTAAGGCCCATGCTAACCTATGGCTCTATAGCCTGGGGCATAAAGCCCATGCAAACAGGTGCAATCAAGCAACTAGAAGGCGTACAAAGGCTGGCCTAAAAAGTGTTCCAATCGTATTTGGTTTGTAAAACAGTGCATCAGAAACAAAATCACACCTAAACACATGAAAATCTATTGCAACCATAACTCCATAGAGGCCAGAAGAATGATCCAAAAGGCATACACGATTTGGCTCCAGAATGAAGTACGCTTTTGGTTCAAAAGAAGGGACAACCTCATTCAACATCAGAAACTGATCTACACTGAACTCTTGAAGAAAGAAGGTCATTTTGTGTTACAGTATAGATACAGGATAGTTGGGGAAGATATTAAATTAATAGTGAACAAACATTATAAAACTCTACTAAATATACTAAATAAGTTAAGAGGGATTTACTCCCTTAAAACTGTCACAACAGCAATCACACTTTTTATCCAAGAATTTTGAATCTCACCGATACAGTATTTACAGACACTGAGAATAACTTATTAGAACAAGGGCTCAAATATTCTCCACAATCCTACTACCAAAAAGATTTTGAACTTTTGGCATTTAATACACAAATATCAATAAACTCTATTTCAAGCATTTCGCAACTAAACAAATATAGCATGTCTGAAGAATTGAAATCTAATTCAAATACTCAACTGAATAAGGAAGAATTTACAACCTTAAACACAATAAAAGCAAATCTAACGCAAAATAACCTAATATTAACTAAAGCTGATAAAGGAAATACGATAACTGCTAAATCTACCTCCATTGCATATCCCTATACAGGGGAATGAAAGAATGGTACAATACCGGCTCAAGCAAGGCAACAAGCCCATCATTGAATGGGAAAGGCCCACAAGCTGGAAACTAGAGGACAGTGAGGAGATCAAGTATCTCTTAGAAATGACATCAGATGAAACAACCCCCTCCTATGAGTTTGATAGACCCTTCTCAGTAGTAATTGTAGGCAGAAAAGAATGGGAGGGGGCCTCCTATAAAAGCAGACCAAGCATGGTATACTGACGGCTCTAAGACCAGCAAGGGGGTGTAAGCCGGGGTCCACGGACCTAGATCAAATATCTCCATAAAAATGGGCAGTCAAGCCACAGTGTTCCAAGCAGAGGTCGCGGCAATTCAACACTGCGCCATGGATATAGAGAAATTGAACATTAGAAAGAGGAGTGTAGTCATATACTCCGACAGTCAGGCCGCCTTAAAAGCAGTTAGTGCACACAAGGTCAGATCTAGACTAGTTAAAGACTGCATAAGTGCCCTTGAAGAGACGTCGCGTCGGTCGTAAGAATAAGCTTACCATTGCGTGAGTTTCACGACCTGTAGGCCATCAAGGTAACGCAGAAGTCGACAAACTTGCAAAACGGAGCACAAGTAAGGTCACGTTGGGACTTGAACCCTACTGCGAGATAGCAGAAAGACTCTTCAAAACAGCAGTTCAAATCTGGATAGACAAACAATCTCTAGGTTGGTGGTTACAAACACCGGGACAATTACAGGCCAAACAGTTCATAAAACACGGCTCTACAAAATTCACGTCAGATATACTTAAGAGGGATCGCAAGACGATAAGAATATTAGTGGGTCAGATGACAGAGAT
This sequence comes from Pissodes strobi, assembly GCA_016904865.1. Lineage (NCBI taxonomy): Eukaryota > Metazoa > Arthropoda > Insecta > Coleoptera > Curculionidae > Pissodes > Pissodes strobi. The sequence goes on along the minus strand of JAEQML010066929.1, from coordinate 13,819 downwards.
AAGAAAAATGAATGAAAATAGAAAGTGAAGAGATACTCTTTAGAACAAATAATTTTAGATGGGACAATAATAAAACATGTTTGAAAAATAACAGCGAATCCCATACAGAGCATACTTGTAACTATACAGGGTGTTTTAAAAACCATGCGCCAACGATCGGCTGGAGATTCGTCATCCAAAAATAAGAAAAAAGTTGATATAAACGTGGGTCCGGAAATGCTTAGTTTTCAAGATGTTGTGTTGAACATTTAAAAAAACGGCTTTTTTTTAAATATCTGAAATATCCTTTGCCCGAATTTGTTGAAATTTGGCAGCGTTATTTATAGTGATAAGATGCTAATTTTTCTTTAACTAGATTAAAATTATCAAGTCCAGTGGCGTCCCCGAAGGCACCTTATCGAATATTATTGACGAAAAAAATGTACGTCACTGACTTTTTTGCATTTTTTATATTTTTTTATGACTAAGCCACTAAAAATAATTTTTTTTTGTGTCGAGTTGTTTTTATATCTTACCTCGTTTTCGAAAGAAAAAATAAAAAGCATATTATTGCATGTCCCTGGACAACAAAAACATGCACCAACGTTCGGCGAGAGATTGGCCATCCAAAAATACTAGAAAAAGTTCTAATAAACATTGGTTCACAAACGCTTAGTTTTTGAAATACAGGGTGTTAAGAAAAATCCTAAAAATCTAAAAAGTTTTAGAGATATTTGGTTGAAACTTTGGTAAAATTATGTGACGCATAGATGGTAATTTTCCATCAAACTAAAATACATTTTTTTCCAACAGAAGCGTACATTTGTGTATACCTATTAATATAATTGTGAAAAAAATGTGTGACCCGGAACTAAACACAAACTACCTGTTATTACTTTTTGATAAATCAAGCCGTTTTGGAGAAAATTGACAAACCGTATTTTTATGAACATTTATTTTTTTCACCTTTTAATAAACATTAAACTTATTTCTAGAAAAAAAAATAACACTAAAGAAAATGATAAAAATGACCACCATCAGCTTCATTACAGGCGTGTAGCCTACGACGTAAGGATTTTCGCACTCTGCTACAAACCTGGTGATTTTCTTTAATTCTTTGAAATCCTTCGTTTATTCGTTGCATTAGTTCTTCTCTTGTATGAACAGGCGTGTTATACACAATTTGTTTCAAATGTCCCCAGAAATAAAAATCCTAAGGATTTATATGGGGTGAACGAGGTGGCCAACCAACATGACCTCCACGTCCAATCCAACGAACACCTTATGTTTCATTAAGATAAGCTCGAACATCAGCTGCAAAATGTGGCGGTGCCCCATCATGCTGGAACCACATGCGGCCTCTTACATGCAAGGGAATCAATTCCGGCAAATCGTTAACGATAAAATTTAAATAGGACTCATGGTTAAGCCTATTAGGTAAAACAACTGGCCCAATTATTTTATTATCAATGATGCCGGCCCATATGTTGATGGGAACTTGAGATTGTCGATTGGCTACACTGAATAAATTTGGATTCTCGTCAGCCCAAGTGTGTAAATTGTCAAAATTTTTTATACCTTTTCTGGTAAATGATGCTTCACCAGTGAACAGTACAATTCGTGAAAACTTTCTATCGTGCCTTAACTTCCGCAGAAACTATTGGCAACATTCATTCCTGGGAACAAAATCCCTAGGCAACAACTCTTGAACTCTTGTAAAATGGTAAAGGTCAATTGTTGCTCCTGTAGATACCTTAAGACAGAGGATGCTGATATATTTCCCAACTCATTAGCAACAATTCTTGTACTTGTAGTTGGGTCATTTTGAACACTATTCAAAATAGCTTCTTCAACTTGAACTCTCAATATTTAACTTTAACAACAAAAATATCTTTAGTGACAAGCAAGAATATCAAATTTATTTATTTGTCAATAGATCATAATCTGTCAATCTTTTATTTTTTCCAAAGCCTATTTATTTCTTTCGCATACATGGCAAAAAGGTACAAAATATGCGTTTTGTCAATTTTCATGCAATAATATGGCTTTTATCATTTCTTTCGGAAACGAGGTAAGATACTAAAACAACTCAGGAGACAAAAAAAATATGTTTTTAGTGGCTTAATCATAAGAAAGTATTAAAGTTGCAAAAAAGTCAGTGCCTTACATTTTTTTTTGTCAATAATACTCGTTAAGATGCTTCCTAGGACGCCACTGGATCTGACAATTTTAATTTAGTTAAAGCAAAATTAGCCCCTTATCACCATAAATATCGTTGCCAAATTTCAACAAAATCGGAGAAAGGATATTTAAGATTTTTTTTTAATGTTTTACACCCTGTATCTTGAAAGCATTTCCGGACCTACGTTTATATACACTATTTTTCTTATTTTTGGATGACAAGTTTCCAGCCGAGAGTTGGCGCATGTATTTTGAAACACCCTGTAGATGATATTATAAATACCCATTTAATATAATCCCTCAAGTATACAAAATAAATTCTTTGAATCAATATAACAAGTCATTCATAGACTTACCATAAAAACATGCATTTAACCAAGACATTTCATGAAGAGCTTCGTATGTAAGCTCCCCATTATTTTCCTTTTCAAATTTTCTAATTTCTTCTCTAATTTTTTCTTGATATTCAGGATGTTTAGCCAAATTAAGAAGCAAACAAGACAGCACTAGCGAAGAAGTCTCATATCCATCAATAAAGAACGTACAGGCATGACCAGTGATTTCGGCGTCCCCGAATTTCTTTTCTTTGGCTAATTCGATTAAAAATTGTAAATAATCGTTGGCTTGAACTTCGTTTTTCCTGCGATGTTGAACTACTTCGCCAATTATTTGCATAAGCTTGATTTCTACATCACGAGCAACAAATCTGTAAAAGAAATTTAAATTTTATAACATAATTTATAATTTTGGGTTCCTTATGGGTGTGCCACTTGTAGAATCGTATATTTAAACAAGATTTAGACATAGATAGAACGCATCTTTACAAAAATGGTTGACTTCTTGAATGACGATAGTATCTTGATTTACATTAAATAATTATTGTGAAAGAATATCGGTTTAGTTAACTGTTTGAACCTTGGTGAACTTTTGGATGGCTAACGAATTCTTGGGAATTGCTCTTTTTTTACTAGGGCATTCTTAATAGATTTAATCCTTATACCATTCATATACCATAGATGCATAAACCGAATGCTATACTTGTAATTTTATTGCATTTATGGATTTATATGGTCTTTTAAAATTATCATATTCCGCAGAGATAGGCTGTAGGGAAAAATAATCGTCTTGTTGTAATTGTAATTTATTTAACACTTGAACCATAAAGGGGGTTATAAAGTGCTGAAACTTCTAAATCGGTTATAGAACACTCAATTTAAAATTACATTTACTCAGAAGAAGCTGAAATACCAAAAATGCTTTGCGTTTCGATAGCAAATTTGAAACCGTTTTCAAAAGTGAAAACCTAAAAATGCTAAAGTTTAAAGATCAAATGCAACGCTCGAGGCGTTAATTCTCGAGTATTGGAACAGTCGCCACGTTATCAATTTTCATGCGACGAGAACAATCGCATATTTGAGAAATACAATACAACTCAATTTACTTGGACTACACCTTCTCTTCCCACGTGAGGGCAGTTCCAATAACTCGAGAATTCATGCCATGCTGAATATCAATCACATCAATATAGAGCATATCTATTACCTCTAATGTACTTACTTAAAATGAAATAATTTAGTCAAGATGGGAAATACTTGCATAAATGCAAGTAATACGGGGAATGAAGTTTCTGGACTTAGAAACTGATTTGCAAGTTTATTAAACTCCGATATGTCATCATAATGCTCAAATGATTTTCCATCAATACCAAATGCGGCCTTAGCTACATAATCTAGAGTCAGCCTCTTAGTTAGACCTCTAGTTTCAATCCCGTCTGTAGCCGCTGTTGGGTGATTTTCAATGAACTTGATAAAATTCGGACCTATTTCTTTTAGGACATAATACATATTCTTCATCTAAAAATAAATATAAAAGATTTACGTACCTAGTTTAATGAATAAAGTTATAATAAAAAAACATACTTGTTATAATACGAGGTCTTACCCAAAATTTGTGATTTCAAGTGATTTTGGGTGGGAGGGGGTGGGAGTTATAAGATTACTCAATTTTTGGCGTAATAGCACATTAATTTGGCTATATATATCATATATTATTTGCCGTCAAAAACCTTACAATATGTAAAGAATTTAAATAGGAACCACCTTTCTTCACATTGTACCGTTAATTTAGTTACTATCGGCATTACGCTATAAATATCCCTGAATGAAACATGAACTTGCGGACGCTAAGTTAGTTAAATCTCAAATGTTAGATTAACTTGGTATAATTTAGAGGCTTGTGGGCTATTAATCTCCGCCCTAGGAGCTCTTTAGATTTATTGTGTTTGCCCTCAAAAGGCCATTTAGAGTTCCATAGCCAACCCGTCTGCTTCATGAGATGACAGATGGTAGTTTCTTCGTATACCTGGAAGCACGATACACCTACACCAGCGCATTTAAATAAAACAGGATGCGGATTATAATAAAATTTATGTAACTTATCTTATTTGGCGCACAAAATAATATAGTATGGGTAAAAATCAATCATATTTGTTTAGAGGATCATTGGGGTTCCAAATTTGTGGGGCGGCATAAAGTAGTTGACTATCATCATAGGTAAAAAAACATATATAGAAATTAAAAAAACATTAGACATATAACAGAAAATGAAGAAAATTGAAATTATATTATATCTTTTTTTTTTAAAGGGGATTAGGAAATCTACAAACAGACACCTGATGTTTCGGCAAGGAGGTAGTGACGGATTGATGTTCCATTCCAAGAATCATCGACCGACTAAAACCCTTTCCCCTCTTTTGGTGGCACAACTCATCCTCGGCACCATCCTTTTGGACATACTTCAAGGAAGATCAGCGACTACTATTAGTCTATGTAAATAGGCTACTTCATATGTTCTTCTTTCTGTTTTGTACTTATAATGTCGTATATCATGTTGTGCCCAATATCCCAACTTCTAGCAGAGGTTTGCATTTCCTGTATAATATTCTTTGTGTTCAATCTTGCATTTCCCATATGCAGTCCTTCCGCAGCAATGGTATTTGCCATCTGGGACAATGCACCAGCGTATGTTCTACATCGTCTACGCTTCGGCAGTAGACGCATCTATCATCAGTTTTATTAATCTTTTTGTATATGTCCTAAAATTTCCGTGTCCCGTAAGTATTTGTTAAATTGTAGTCCACTCTCTTATGTTTACATTTAATCCATGACTCTATATTAGTGATCAAATTCTTTGTCCATTGTCCTTTCTGTGTGTTTTACGTCCACATACCCTGCGACGTCTCAATTGTCCTCCTCTTTGCTGTTTCTCTGGTCTCTTTATCATTCCCTTGTTCATCTTAGTATCTACTTTCCTCGATAATCAACTTGATCGGCGGTGTATCTATGATTACCTGAATTGCTTCCGTGGATATCGTTCTATACCCGCAAGCAACTCTGAGTACCGTTTTCCGTTGCAGGCATGCTAGCATATTCCTATACCATGCAATTTGAGTCACACGTTGCCATATGGGTGCTCTAATAAATAACCAGAATCCAAACTCTCAACTGTCACCGTGTATATTGTCTAAAAGCGCTTGGTGACCTTCAGTCCACGTCACAGCCAGAATTTCATGAGCGTGCTTACTGCATTTTGACTGATTTAATATTATCCATCTTATTAAGAAAATAGTAGCTGAACCACGGCACATATGTGCCGTGCCTGAACCATTGTTTATACAGTGCTGAACTTTAGTTGAGAATAAGTGAAACTAACCGAAATTTGATTGGACGACTAACCCAAACTAGCCAAGTATATTAAAATTGATTATAACGTATAGCAACTGGCTCAAATAAGTAAAATAAGTTAAGACTAAGTGAAACTAACCGAAAGTTGATTGGACGACTAACCCGACCTAACCAAATGTATTAAAATTGATTATAACATATCGTAACTCGCTCAAATAAGTAAAATGAGTTGAGACTAAGTGCAACTAACCGAAAGTTGATTGGACGACTACCTAACCCGAACTAACCAAATCTATTAAAATTGATTATAACGTATCGTAACCGGCTCAAATAAGTAAAATGAGTTGAGACTAAGTGAAACTAACCGAAAGTTGATTGGACGACTAACCCGAACTAACCAAATCTATTAAAATTTATTATAACGTATCGGAACCGGTTCAAATGACTAACATAAGTTGAAACTAAGTGAAACTAACCGAAAGTTGATTAGATGACTAACCAAAATTAACCAAATCTTTTAAAATTGATTATAATGTATCGGAACCGGCTCATATAAATAAAATAAGATGAGACTCGGTAAAGAAGTATTCACTTCTATCACGTGTACTGTGATACTCGTAACTTTTTTATTTGTAAAAATGAATGCCTATCTTTTTATGTACTCTATTAATAGATTGTTTTGCATGTTAATGATATATCTGTTATAACCAGTTCAAATGACTAAAATAAGTTAAGCCTAAGTGAAACTGACTGAAAGTTGCTTCAACGACTAACCAAAAGTAACCAAATCTATTAAAATTTCTCATAACGTATCGGAACCGGTTCAAATGACTAAAATAAGTTGAGGCTATGCCAACCTAACCGAAAGTTGCTTCAACGACTAACCAAAACTATTAAAATTAATTATAATGTTTCGGAACGGGCTCAAATAAGTAAAATAAGTTGAAACTAAGTAAAACCAACCGAAAGTTGATATGACGACTAACCAAAACTCACCAAATCTATTAAAATTGATTAATATATGATTCTCTCACACTCTTTCTCTTTTATAACATCGATAAAGAAGTATTCACTTCTATCACGTGTAATGTGCTACTCGCGACTTTTTTTGCCAATCTCGACGAATTATGGGGATCCTAGAGTCCAAAAAACATCAAATTCTGAAAAAAAAAACAAAATTGTGTCCTGTGTTTGTGTGTCTCTGTCCGTCACACGACTTTTCTCCAAAACCGTTAGGTCGATTTCTACCAAAATGGTTATTTAGGAGTTTCGGGACAATATCTCCAGACGTTTTATAATTTTTTTTAACCTTACAATTAAGGATAGTTTATATAAAGAAGAATATAAAAAAATTGGTTTTCACAAAAACGGCCCTAACGATTTTCATTAGATTTTCTATATGTTTACAATTTAGTAGGCAAATAATACGTACTACCCCGTTTTTCAGTGAAAAATCGGTGCAGTCCCTTTACTCTTGAGAAAAATGAACAAAATCGATTTTCTCGGAAACAGCTCCAACGATTTTCTTCAAAGTCTGTACTTATTTACCAATTAGTAAGGCAAATAATATGCACTTGTTTGTTTTCCTAGGGAAAATAAGATAAAGCCACTTTACTAGTAAAAATATTGACCTTCCAATTTTTCCCAGTTCTGTGGCGTTTCTAATAAGCGAGAAATTAGTACCGTTTATTTAAGAATTTTTCCAAACCATCAGTGTTTTTCAAATTCACAGATTCCGATTCTGTATCTCGGATTCCCGTATCTCGCATACAGAATCCTCGTGTGAAAGAGCTCTTATTGTCGCCTCTCCTTTCAAGTTTTTTTCCTCTCAGGTGTAACCGCGTATTTCCAACAGCTATTTTATTTACTACAGCTGATAGTCTGAGAACTAGGGATCTGTACCATGCATTTTAAGGAACCTCTATAACACTCGCAAAGAACCACCTAAAAAATCAATTTTTATGTAAATCAACCTAGCGGTTTCGATTTTAGAGTTCGCCAGACAATTCGGAATTGCGAAACTGGTGAAAATCGGCAATTTCCGAAAAATCTCAAATTTTATGTAAATTTTTTGTATTTTTGCCTTTCTATATCTCTATATTCTATACCCTATATCTCCCTTACTTTAAGTCCGATTAAATTGAAATTTTTAGGAGAGCCAATTTGGACATTTGTTATCATGACTGACATGAGAGAAATGCAAAAAACGTACGCTTTATTTTTTTAAAAAGTTGTTGACACGAAATTTGTTAAAAATGCAGCAACAAATACTCGATCTCGAAAACTTTTTTTGGATTTGGAGATAAATATATATAGTAAGCGACAAACCGACAGAACTGAAGAAACTTTTTTATTTTGGTGTTTTGTGATAAGTGGTTTGGTTTTTAACATAACGGTGCCACAATATCGAAAAAAACTATGCCGACTGCGGCCGCTCACGCACTGCACAAGCATCAGTAACGCCATGCGTAGCTTGAGAGCGCCAAGATCTGTAGCTTGAGAGCGCCAAGATCTGTAACTAATAACAACCTATTTAATAATCGTAACGTTTATTTCGAAGTTTATTCCGTAAATTTTAATTTTGAGAAATGAGAAAAATATAAAAAATAAAGTATTAAATTTTGATAAAGGCGATTTTTTTTTTGTGATTTAAATAGATTCGATTTAAAATATCGTTCACTTTGTTATTTATGCCCAGTGTTTTTCAACATATTCATTTTATTTCTACATTTAACTTCGACTCGTATAGTTAAGCAACAATAGTTAAGAGATAGTTAACACATTTGTAAAAAGGGATGATGATACTTTACATTTTACTTATCTGCTACTATTGAGCTCCACATTTCCCTTGGCATAAACAACTAATGTTGCAACGCACATTCGCTTTAAAACATTTTCATTTATTTGTATAAGTAAATAACTTGCACCTGCAGTTGGCTGTAATTCCCAAAAAGCTTGGCTTTGCTTCTTTTAGTATCTTTGGTACGAGAGCATTGTTTTCGATGTAGCAGCAAAAACCTGTAGGTTTTGGAACTTGAGATTGAATTTTACTAGCGCTTTTATATATTGCGCATTGCAAAAACGCCCTTTTCACATGCATGAAAATGCATCTTTGATGGAGGCAACTCTCCTAAAATGAAATACCAACGATTATAGTTAATAATGCACTTCAGTGATAAAGAGGTTTGAAATTTAACATAATTAGGTACTTTAAAAAAAATAAAATGACGCAGACAAACATAGAAATTAATGTTACTCACCTAATGTCAGTTTTACAAGTAATTCGTCCATATTTCCCATAAAATTTGGCCGGCCGTACAAATTAAAAAAAAATGCTCTGCAACTTGCCCATAGAGTAGTCATAGGCGATTCGACTCATTTTAGTGATTCGTACCATTCGAATGAAATGTACAAATGATTCATACCAAAGATTCGTATCTTTTTTTCTATCTTGTATAATACTTGCGTAATCTTACCGCTCCGTGCTGATGCTGACTGTTCCGTATTCGTATTGGTTATACCATTAAATAATGGTTATACATATACATACCTACTATTTAATTTGTATTTTAGCATTTTCGTAGTCATTTTCTATCTAAGATATATGTTCAGTTTATTATTATAAGCGCGAAACTATTTTAAAACGTTTTCAATGTATATATTTAATAATTCTGAATTCTGTTTCCCTACAGGGTGTAACATAAGTACGTTAAAATAATCGAAAGACGTATTCCTGAGGCAATTTTAAGAAAAAACTTCATATGAACGTATGTCCTAAACGTCCTAACTTTTGAGATACAGGGTGGTAAAATTATCAGAAAAAAATCTATTTCGTATAATAACTGTCATACTATAGTAGACATCTTTATGAAATATCATCAAAACCAAATAGGTGCATGTCTCAAATAAATATCATGTTTGTGCAAGCTGAAATCCTCGATGAAATTCTAATGTGGTAATCATTATTGGTACTTGAAAGTTTTTTTTTTATTTTTTCCTACCGTAAAATCAGTTACTTATTTCTAAATTAATTGACAATTGATATTAAACGAAGTCAATAGCTTGAAAAAAAAATCCACACAACAGTTACCGCGTCAGATTTTTAGCGATTTGACCCTGAAGTAAAACGATTTTTATTTTTTTATGCGAAAACCATGCGTCGGCCGAAAGAAAATCAAGAGATCAAATTTGCTCATAAATAAATGAGAGTTTTTTCGGTTCTTTGGCTAAAACTTTGTCGCTTACTATATACATCTATCTGTAAAAGCAAAAAAGTTTTCTCGATCGAGTATTTGTTGCTGCATTTTTAAGAAATTTCGTGCCACCAACTTAAAAAAAAATAAAACTGGTGACACGTACTTTTTTTTTGCCTTTGTCTCATGTCACTCATGATAACAAATGTCCAAATTGAATCTCCTAAAAATTTTAATTCAATCAGACTTAAAGTAAGGGAGATATAAGGTGATAAGCAAAAATAAAAATATCACATAAAATTTGAGATTTTTCAGAAATTGCCAATTTTGACCAGTTTAGCAATTCTGGATTGCCTGGCGAACTCCAAAATCGGATGCGCCAGGTCCATTTACATAAAAATCGATTTTTTTTAGGTGGTTGTTCGCGAGTGTAATAGAGGGTGCATCTTAGACATGCATTGCTTGTTATCCGACTATAAGCGCCGACACTGGCGAGTTTCGGCGGAATTTCGGCGGATCGACCAGTGCAAGGTCACGGCAGCCAATGCGTAGCAACGAGGAAAGATTGGCTTCTGGTTATTTTTTATTCTTGTGACTGGCAGTTACAGCAATTTTTTGTTTCCCATTTAGTATGTCCCGTAGATTGTCTCTGATTATGTTCACTAGATATTGAGATATCCTTTTATCTATCATTTTTGTGAGTAGTTTTTCCCAGGCAGCCGTATTAAACGCGTTTTTACATCCACTGTAATTAGTGCCGCCCATCTCCCTCCTCTTCCATGAAATTTCATTTCCTCTGCTGTTGCTATAACTTTTTTGATAGCATCCATAGTCGATTTACCTTTTCTGAAACCATAATGTTTTCGCGATAGTCTATTTCTCTCTTCGAGTTCCCTTTCTAGACGTTGCTTTAGAAGGTGTTCATAGACTTTTGCTATCGTGTTAATTGGACACATCGGTCTATAGCCATTCGGCGCATTATAATTTTTCCCTGCTTTGTGCATTAGAACTAATTTTGCTATCTTCCATACTTTGGGAAAGTCTTGTGATCCTACCAGCTCGTTAATTATTTGAAGGATAGTCTTCGGAGCCTCTTTTGCGAAATTTTTGATAGCTTCTGGGGGTATAGTGTCGGGTCTTGGTGTCTTCCCAGGTTTAATCTTTTTAACTGCAGGATTAATCTCGTCCATTGTGAATTCTGGTGTGCTTTCTGTCGCAATAGGTGCCGGGCGGTTTTCTTTTCTTTGGGGAAAGAGTACACATATGATCTCCTTTGTCTTCTCGTCTGACAGTTTGAACGGTCGTCCTGCATCTTTAAATGTACGTATTATGATCTTATAACCTTCACTCCGGATGTCTTCGTTCAGTTGTTCACATAGCTTCTCCCAATGGGCTCTATTTTCTTTATGTGTGCTGTTTCTCAGCGATTTCATTTTCTCTTTATATTCCTCCCATGAGTCGTTCCCGCTAATGTTCCTGCGTTCCTCGCGTAAATTCTTCTAGCTCTTACACATTCATCCTTCAGGTTCGCGATGTCATCAGTCCACCAGTATGTTATTAGAGGCTGGGCCGTTGTTTTTTCATGCCTCAAATATGTTTTTGAGTATTTTTTCGAAATCCTCAGCAGTAAGTGTGTCCGCTTGGGCAATTTGCAGCTCTTCCTCGAGTTTTGTCTTGAAAACTGTCTTACCAATGCTCACCTTTCCTTTCATATCCGTCTTTCTAGGGTTATTTCTTAATTCAAAAGATATGTTTCTGCGGTGACATTGGTTCATTCTCAAGAAACTGCCAGTCCTTCAGCCTTGGAGCAAGTCTTTGTGTGGTAAGCGTGATGTCTATATGGGATCTTTCGTCTCGTTTAATGAAGGTTGGTTCGTTCCCTTTATTGTGGACAACTAGTTTTAATCGCGCACTGACTTCCACGAGTATTTGGTCTCTTCTATCTGTTATCGGAGAAGAATGGGGGGTATTCTTGGGACTTTGAGTTAAAGTCGCCAAGGATTAAAGATTCTATCGAAGTCGCCTCCATTAGCACATCAACATAAGTTTCGAGTTCATCTATTGCTATATTAGGTGATATATAGCAACCGTATATGTTAAGCACTTTTGTTTCGACACCAATTATTCCGTTCCCTTTCATTATTTTTCCTATCTTTATATTTTTGTCTGTAAAGTGTATTGCAACGTTTTTTTCTATTATCAACTATCCAGCCCCTACTTTCTGTAATTTGAAAATGAAATAAAGTATGTCAATGCGTAGGCTCCGAACGTATAAATTAGGCCATAGCTCAAATGCCGGAGAGTAGGGTGCGGATTGATTTATTTAAGGCGCCACGGACTCTTAGACAGCACAATCTAGAATTACCCCAAAGTTGAAATACGGAACTCGTTTTAGCTTAAGCTTCGCGACAAAATAAATGAATACCAAATATTCGTTATTTATTTCTATCAGGAAAATCGATCAATAAAACAATAAAAATAAGTTAGAAAATTAGATTAAATATATATATTCCGGCAATTTATCAGTAACAATAAGGGAAAAATAAATACCCAAAAATTTATCCAAATCAAAGTCGGCAGGTACCCAAGTTATCCGAAAACTAAAGTCGATGAGAACTAATATTCAAAAATCAGTCTAAAATGACTAAAGAAAGAGAGAAACAAATATTCAAAATTCAATCAAAAATAATCAAGAACGTTTCAATTATTGAGAGAAGGTACAACTAAAGACTGAAACCGTTAAAATGTTAAATATATGTATTTTTTTTTTTTTTTTTTTTTTTTTTTTTTTTTTTTTTTTTTAACTTGGAACCATATGGGAAACTTCTTTATTGTTGATTTTACGAAAAAAAGTTGCTCTTTATAAAAAGTTCTGCTTCCTGAGAAAATAATATTAGACTATTAAAATTTTAATTAGCGTATATAGAGTGGTCATAAAGTAGGAAAATGTACAGGGTGTCCAGGAATACCGTTCTAATAATTTTAGGAGTGGTTCTACATAAGAAAACATGAATTTTTTTTATATGAACATATGTCCGAAAATGCATATTTTCCAAGATACAGGGTGTCAAACTTTTTATAAAAAACCAGTTTTTTATTAATAGCTTTAATATGATTTTGCTGATTTTATTGAAATTTGGCAGTGTTATCTGTAGTAATAAGGAGCTCAATTAGCCTTATTTAGATTAAAAATATATAGTCCAGTGGCGTCCCGGGGGGCATCATACCGAATATTATTGACAAAGAAATGTGCGCCACTGACTCTTTTAAACATTTTATATTTTTTTCGTATTAAGCAACTAAAAATACAACATTTTTGTTTCTCTAATTGTTTTCGTATCTTGTTTCGTTTTCGAGAAAAAAAAAATAAGACCATTTTATTACATCGTTTGATGTAGAATTTCGTGCTCTAAAGAAATGTAATAAATTGGTATTTAATTTTTTTCTCGAAAACGAAACAAGATACAAAAGCAATTAAAGAAACAAAAATGTTGTATTTTTAGTTGCTTATTACGAAAAAAATATAAAATAATTAAAATAGTCAGTGGCGCACATTTCTTTGTCAATAATATTCGGTATGATGCCCCCCGGGATGCCACTGGACTTTATATTTTTAATCTAATTAAGGCTAAATGAGCCCCTTATTACTACAATTAACACTGCCAAATTTCAACGAAATCACTAAAATCATATTTAAGATATTAACAAAAAACTGATTTTTTTAAAAAAGTTTGAGACCCTGTATCTTGGAAACTATGCATTTTTGGACCCATGTTTATATGA
>JAEQML010066928.1:0-19536 GCA_016904865.1 Pissodes strobi | reverse complement strand
ACTAAAGAAGAAAATAAATCGAAAAATGTGGGCCAATCCTTGTAAACCCATTGAATGTTGGTAAAGTTATTTTAGGAAACTTGCCATTTGGATTTGGAGTGACTGAAGGTTGAACCTTAGCTGTCAAGTCGGGAGAATTATTGATAAAAATTTCTTTAACTGTTAAATAGTTTTCAATAAAGGTTGTTCTTACAGCCTTATCTTCAGCGTAGTCAGGGTCTTTGCTTATAGCTAATTCTTCAATAAGAGATTTGTGATAGTGTTCAAAATCATCGTATATTTGCGTAAGCTTTTCACAGCCTATTTTGAATTTGGAAAGTATGGTTTTATCAGCTTGCACAGTTGCACCCATGATATATGATGATAGGTATTATGAACTCTGGAATCCGGGAAATGCTATCTAGATCAAGAACAGTTTGATCGATAATCAGCAGGATTTGGTCGATTAAAACATTTCTTATATGTGATTTTAGGGGATTAAATATACCGGCAGATAAAATACATATTCATGAAACTGCGACTAATATGGTACCAAATTGTTCTTCAACAACTGGCAGTATTGATGTAAATTTATATGGAACAGCTGTGATGGTAAGTAGGCTAAATTAATATGTAGAGTAGATAGCTTCCTCTTCAAACCTTAAATTATTGGAAGACGCTATTTTAATCACTATTAAAGAAGTGGTATGGAATGTGGTGCTACTGGTGGTGTCTTTGAAATGCATGACACCTAGACGATTGCATTTAATAGCTTCTTCAAAAGCTGTGTAAGCTGCAATAATTTAATCCTAACCTAGAGAAACATAATAAACTCGTTTTTAGTTACACACGGAAAATTTGGTTGTGTAGAATTACAAATTCCATATAATCCATATTAAGCAACAGGTTATACTTAGTTCGACCATACATTATTCAAAGTAAAAAATAATGTACCAAACGAAAATAACGAATAGTAATCCAAATTATCCCGAATATACCAAAAATCATTAAAAAAAATATAAAAAATTATATTTTTCTGTGTTGTCTTATTTGTTCTTTTTTGATGAAATAAAATAGCCAAAGTTAGAGGAAGTAAGACACCTCGCACTTCTTTTATCAACGAAACTAACCGAAACTGATTCTAACTAATACAAAAAATTGGTGATATTTTTCTCTGTGTGCTTGCTTAATTAGACACTAACCAAACTAACCACCACTATTCCTACTCCGTAACCCTTAGTTCTTAAGTATTTAACTAGACACCAAAACTAATTTACTAATTGAAGACCATAAGTAAGAAACAGGCTAAGTGTCAAAATAATCAAAGGGAGTTATTAAGTAGAAACATTTTAATAGCAACATTTTTAAACATTTGAAATTAGCATTAAATTTAAAGATATAAACGATTACGCCCAAACATCCTATACAAGAAAAAAACTTATTTAATTCTAATAAACACTAAAACAAAACATTTTACATTCAAGTTTGTGAAAAGAGCTAAGTGCCACACATTTTTACAAAGAGCTAAGTGCCACTTGAGAAATATTGATATAAAAATCTTTGTGCTTTTGATCGTTTAAAAAGGTATCATGGCCCTTAGATTTTGTTTTTGTCCGGAGAAACACTGAGGTTTCCCGATTAATCTCGATAACGAATAAAAATCAAAAAAAACAAACATGGCACTTAGCATGTTTCTAATGTAATAGTGGCGGTACATAGCAGATAAACCAAATTTATACGTCAACCGTAACGACGGTATTCGTCTTGGCACATAGCGTATTTGATATGTTATACTTACTGGTATTTATCACCTTTCTACGGCAAAATCTCAACTTACCATTTTTTGGCACTTAGCCTGCTTCTTACTTATGGTCTTCAATTATTGTCAAAGTTTAGACAATTGGGAGTAGATTTAACGGGCAATACTTGTCGGTAGATATAGTACTGCGAGGTCCATTGGTTCAACTGCAAAGCCCCCAGTCTTTTTGGAGGTCTATTAATAAAGATCACCTGTAATGTTATTAGAAGAGCTCTCGTGGTGTAGAGGTTTATACAGCTGGGTCTCACCCGGACGGCCTAGGTTCGAACCCCGTTGCTGTTTTTTATATATTTTTTTAATATTATGTTTATAAACAGTTTTTCTCTTGATTTTGGGTATGTCTTGGGTTAGTTTGGGTTAGCACCTGGTTAGTTTCCTTTTCTTGAGCCCCCGTAGCGAGCGAAGCGAGCGGAGGGCCATGCAGATCGACCAATAGGAAAGGCCGATTTTATATAGTGCACTATTTGTGTAAAGGATCTTATAATGCGCATGTAGCAGGTAGACAGTACGTTATATAAGTAAAATAAGTAAAATTATAATAATAAAATATTTATAAACCTTCCACTTTTCAAACAAATAATTTTTAACACATCGGTTTATATAACTCGCCATAAATTGTGGTTGGGAGCGTTGATTGGTCGTCTTGGAGAATTGTGGTCACGGAGAATCATCGCCAGTGAAATTGTGATGAAACGCTATTATTAGTCCTAATTTACAAAATTCATACTTAATTTCAGTAATTGTGTAACGAAGAAATATTAGCCTTGCGAGCAAGGTAAACCGCAATAGGCATATGTCTATCCTTTCCTGAGAAAATTTGACGTATTTCTTGTTTAACAAAGATCCACCTATCAATAGAAGGTAACTACTATTTTTACTATGTCCGTATACTTCCTGTTCTGCACTTAAGCTCAAATAGTCGACGCTCATCCAGAGTCACTGACTTTCAGTTATCTTATATTCATACCGCATCCATGTTATGGAATGGTGTCACGGTAGTACAGAGAGATAATATGTTCTGCATCCTCCGCCGCGGAGGAAGGTGCGCAGTAGCAAAAATCACCGACTTGGGCGTCTAAAAAGCTGTCTAAGCTGTCTAAGCTATCTAAAAATCTGTCAGGTGCCACGCCCTAAGAATGACGTAGCCCACGTGGGCGATTTTTTGTTACTGCGCACCCTCCTCCGCGGCGGAGGATGCAGAACATACTATCTATCTCTACTCACGGTTATTCAAAGTAGCGTCGGTGCTAATTGGTTAACTACTTGTACTAGGATTATTGTTACAGTAAATTAATTAACCTTGATTATGGTTCGTATAGATGTCAGTTGGGGTAGGATTATCTATTGTTTCTTTTCTTATTTGGTCCCCAAATACGTATTTAACTGTGCAAAATTTCACGCTACGCCGTGCTAGTTTAGAACTATTGCATTTAGTACGCTTTTGAAGTCTTTTAAAAGCAACACTGGGCCGAGGGGCGATAGGCCATGTGACTTCGGTCTTTTGGCATCGATAATTAGACCATACTTACGGAATTTTAGGTTCAAACCACTTAAATAGGATCTTGTTTGTTTCACCTTGTGTTACCTATGCATATTTTTGGGAAATTGGTTACAAGAAACCTAAATAACTTCTTGAAAGGATTTTTGCCTATTGGGCCGGAGACAGGCACGCAGACTAGAGATCTCACACATCCATAGAACCCTCTTTAGCCTCGTTGATGGCCCTTCTTTCCTTCCTTCCTTCTTACTAGCTTGCGTAATTGTGGGGCTCATCATTTGCACACCTTACCAAACTAATTACTTGTGTGGCAAGTATTCCGTGGATATTGTTGGTGTAGCTACGATTATACGTCCACCATAGCGTAACGCAATGAATTTTCTGCGATTTGAATAATTCAATTACGTTTTCCTAAGCCTATTTTTGCTAAAATTCAATTGTCAATCTCTTCCAGCGCGAGCGAGAAATCCTCATCCTCAGAGTCAAATAAACTGCGAAGCGGTATCTGCCGCGAATCTCCATCTAGCTCATAGCAGGCCACGTTAACCCTACCGAATATACGAAACTTCTTTCAGTGGCTCTAGCGTTCCGTGGACCTACCTCAATCGTGGGCGTCGCGTCCGCGACTCGCGTAGCCATGCACGGGCCACCCCTTTCAAGATGGCCACCGCTTCCAGTAGGTAACAGAACAAAGAATCCAGGCATTTCCTGTCGAGCAGACAGAGGCAATGACCGGAGACCATCATGGATCTCGACTAACTTCTCCTCTTGGGTCTGTCTTTTCCGGAGACACCCCAAAGAGTTTCTTCTCCTCGGGAAGGAGACTGACACTCCTTTTATAGTAAAGGGATTAAAATACACATTCTCTACCAGTGCACCAGTACGAAGTTCTACACCAGTCTCTCTCCGGTAAAATTCTAAGTTCTTATTCCAAAATGCGATTAAATTGCTGGTTTAAAGAATAAAGTAAAATCCAAGTTAATAATATTCTAAATCAAGCTAAAAGCATAAGTATCTATTCTTTTTGCATTCTCAAGTGAACAGTAAATCAATTAAGTAATGTAAATATCAAGTTTTAAAGTAATAGAAGTGAAAACTGATATTACTCCAATTAAATGTCTTAAATTCAGTCGTCTAAGAAACGACGCTTACAACGATAGCATAAAAGGATAAATGTTTCTTCTTAAAACTATCAAATCAGGGTGATACGAGTAAAAGGCTAAAATAAACAGTGATCTATTAAATCAGGGGTAGGAACAGTGTTAGATAAACAGTGCTAACAGAAGATATGAGTAAGTTATTATAAGTATATATAAACATTATTGAGAAGAAGAAGTGTCCATGAGAGATCTAATCAGAAAATTGCAAAAAAAAAGTTTTTCAGAATGGAAGAAGAAATGCCACATGATATTTTAGAATCCGCAAATTTGGTGAACTTAGAGCTCCTGCCCGCGAAATCAAAAGAAAAATATGAGAAACAGTATTATTCATTTGAAAAATGGTGTAAAGATAAAGGTGTGAAGACTTTAAAAGAGGAGGTACTTCTAGCATATTTTTTCAAATAAACAAGGAATTCAGTACAAATACCTTATGGTCGAATTATTCCATGCTGAAAAGTGTTTTGAAGATTAAGAAAAATGCAGATATAGGCTTATAAACTGGCGGCATTCATTAAAAAAGAAAATGTAGGCTTTCAGCCAAAAAAATCAAAGATTTTTTTAAAAGAAGAAATATCCACGTTTATAAATGAAGCATCAGATGATACATATCTTTTAATAAAAGTTGCCACTATTTTCGGACTCGCTGGCGCCTGCAGACGAGAAGGACTCGCAAAAATGATGACAACTGACATTGAAGACAAAGGCAACTTAATTGTGGTAAAAATTCACGACTCGAAAAACTATACTTCACGTTCTTTTGCCATAGCTGAAGAAATCAACGATGAAAAATATTTGCTGTTCTATCGGAAGTATACAGCACTACGCCCGCCGACACAACATCGACGCTTTTTTGTAAATTACAACAGAGGAAAATGCACAAAACAATGCATTGGGGTCAATACCTTTGGAAAGACGCCTTCTGAGATCGCTGCTTTTTTGAAGTTGCCGAATCCGGAACTTTACACCCGCCATAGGTTCCGGCGATCTTCCGCAACGTTACTTGCAAATTCTGGAGAGGGACTCACAGATATAAAACGGTTGGGCGGCTGGAAATCGACAACGGTAGCAGAGGGATACATTGAAGAATCAACGAACTACAAGAAAGGGTTAAGTAACAAAATTTTAAACTGCAGTCAAACCTGACGAAATGCCCAGTTCATCAATTGAAATGCAAACTTATTCCATCTCAACAGCAAGCAGCGAACCATCTTCATCACCGTTCCCAAAAAATCAGTTACATCAATCGGCCATAAACCTTCAACATGCAACTAGCTGTACTTTTAACATTGTTAATAATAATAAATAATATTTTTTCTGTATTTGTGTTGAAATAAAAAACTTTTCTGTATTTGTGTTAAAATAAAATGTTTCATTATTTATTTTAGATTTCGACTTTTCTAGGGTACGCATATTCGAACTCCGCATCGCGTCGTTCGTCTAACTGCTTTAGCGTGCGGGAAAGTATCACTTTGTGCACTTGTTAGGAAAATAACGATTAACTCTGGTTTGTAGATTTAATTGCTCTTTTATTTGAAAGATACGTTTGCTTCCAATAGCTTTTATATTTGCAAAACTTTGCTTTTATGCTAGCAAACATGAGTTGTGCTTCCTTTATATCAAAGGTATTTTTTATGATATGTACAGCCTGTGGAGTTGGTACATTCTAATAGTGACTGAGAGTTTTGTAAAGTAATATGGACTTGCAGCTGCTGAGGACCGTATATTATCCCGATTTAAATTTCACATTTAAATTAGGACATACATACGTTGTTGGAGAGCAAGTTGATACATAGATTCCCTTGTTTAACAAATTTAAAAAAGTAACGTTTAAAAGACACTTTTATTTTCAGAATGCCTGTGAAAAAATATCTAATAGAATTCATCCATACAGAGATTCTAATCCAAATGGGACATGGGACGAGTGGGTAATGGAGGCTTTTGCCGATAACGTGAATTTATCCGCATGTGGCATATTTAAAACGGTAAAAATTGTTTTATAATAAAATATTGAGCGACGACATTTTTATGGCATTATTTCTTCATCGGATGCTATCTTTTTTCTTAAATATGCTTAGTCCGATTATCAGATTTTATGTGCTGAGTAATGTGAAGCAATGTTCTCGTTTTTTATGTATTTAATCTAGAACATATATTGACATTACTGTTAATAATAGTAATTTCAATAATAATAAGAATAGTAACTATAATGTTCATGCAACTATAACCAGTTTTTGGCGATGGCATGCAGGGTGCATAATATAGTAATATTCATCTTCAATGTAATGAGCAATCGCTTAGCATAGTTGCGTATATAAGGATGCCTCTTCTTTGAAGCTGTCACATACCATTTCACAAAGCACTTAAAACTGACTATGAAACATTCTAAAATATTTGTAGGAGCATATCTCATCGTCCTCTGATTTCTTAAGTAACGTGTGATATTTTCCTTCTTGTGGTCTTTTAGTAAAAATCTTGCGTATCCATTTTCTCTTTTTTCGATTTGCTTTTTCCTCATCCAAAATGAATGGGATTGATTGCTAATTTACATTTATTTAATTTTGTCACGGCAAATAAAATGGGCCAGGAACTCGAGTTACAAAAACTGCGAAGGCATCTGCCGTTGGCGATAGACTTACAAAGCTCAATAATTGACAGGTTGATGTGGACAGTTAATGGGACTGATACTGTCATAGAGTTATTTAGTGTGACTGAAAATTGTCTTAAGGCCAAATTAAAATATATTAATTAGGGTGATATGTGGAATATAAAAATAAAAAAAAAATGTTAAAATAATGACGTGTCGCTGTGGTGTTGTTTGCATTTTTATTTAGTTTGTATGTTGCTGAAGGAATGTTTCTGTTTATATGTTTGAGTGCAATTTGTTGGTGTTTGACCTTGGAGTAAGACGTGTATACTTTGTATGTGTATGGAAGTTGTTTATTATCCTTTATATTTTTTTATTTATCATTTTGTTACAGTGTGTAATTTTGTATTTTTTTGATTGGGCAGGTCCCGTAATAAAACAAACAAACAAACAAAACTAGATTTACGGTGACCTGACGTTGACGTTCTGTAAAAAGCGATTCGACCATAATTCATCTATAATGCTAAAAAACTATATTTTAGGCAGACAGTAAAAGCAACCCTACCAATTTCTTTGACTACTTCGTATGTGGCGCAGCTTGTAGCATGGTCGAAATTGACACACTTACAGGCGACGATCAGATACTGGCTACTTATTTGGTTGTGGACTTAGGTAAGAATGTTATTAATATTAATCATTATATTTAATCGTAATTTTTACTATTTTTATTTCAATATGGGCAGTTAGATAATTATTATATGATCAAATCTATAGGAGCACCATGGTTTCTAGATTTTTCATACACAATAGTGAATAGTTATGTCAATGTCTAGTGTTAAAATTGACATAATTTCAACATGGAAATGAGATCTAGAAAAATGCCCAAATAAGTAGATAAGCACTTGTGTAATTTACGCCTTGGAGCCAGAGCCGAAGCGGCCTTATTCGAAATGTCTACAGCTGAGGTGGAGAGATAGGCAACAAGGCAACAATTTGTCTGACAAAAAATTAAATTATATTAAGAATTTTTTAAACTTAACACATTCACGGACAGTACTAGGGACAAGGACGTTCCAAAAATTATCACCTATTTTTTTTCTTAATTCAAGTATATTGATATAAATACATACTGAATTCTATAAATAAACATGATTTTTATTCATATTTTTGCAAAAAACAGAGGACGGCTATAGCAGTCACTGTTCCACTACACATAAATTTCGGTCTTGTGGGACAGAACGGCTACGGCCGTCAAGAGGGAAATACTGAATTAAATTAGCTCTAAACTAAAAATACATACTTTTTACATAAATACACGAAAAACAAAGATATTTTACTCAGATGTTATGCCATGACTCAAAACATTCAACACAAAGTCCAGGTTTCTCAGGACAGCCTGTGCAGGCTATGACTCCTTCCAGCCAACCGAGGGGAGTTTTTGCAACCACACACTATAAAATACCGTTTTTCTCTGTTTACTGGGACACCTCATTAAAACAACACGCATTTCTCGTCTGCTACAGCCGGTTCGCCCTGGTAAAATATGACTGCTATAGCAGTTGTGTCCTTATAGGCATCACGGCTATAGCAGGTCTGTCCACTAATAGTGTTAAGAATATTTGCAAGAAGATAAATAGGTATATTATCAGACGTGAAAATGAGAAGGTTTTATTAGTACTGAACTGATCGGATACGCTGATGACATAACAATCATTGTTGTGGGCAAGTTCGAAGGGGTTCTGTGAGAACCTTCAAAATAGTAGAGAGATGATACAACGAAAATTCACTTTCGGTCAATTCCAACAAAACAGAACTTGTGCTATTTACAAGAAGGAGGAAATTGAAATTCAATCCACTCTCTGTTCGGGGCACAACTCGAGCCATCAAAAGAAGTAAAATATCTAGGAATCATCCTAGGCAAGGAGCTTAACTGGCAGCGCCACCTAGATCTTAAGTATGAGAAAGCTGTCCAAGCCATTTACCAGTGTAGGAGAACGATATGGTCGACATGGGGACTGTCACCTAAAATCACATACTGGATATACACGGCTGTCATCAGGCGCACTAGTTTGGTTACTACGATCAGAAAAAACAACAGCTCAATCCAAAATGTCCCTCCTCCGAAATTTAGCATGCACAGCTATCACTGGACCAATGAAAACCACTCCCATCATTCGCTATGTGGCCTTCTCCAGATTTCGAGGGGTCTTCTGTAAAACAAGCCTTCACGCGTTTCTAAAATCGTTTAACCGTGTACCGAGTATTCGGATAGTTAGCATCGTGTTGCCGGTGTGCGTAAAACCATTGTCCAGCACAGCACAGTACATTTTCTCACTCACGTTTGTTGAAACACACTGGCATTTGTCATATGCATATTTGCTATATCGTAGACAAACCCCCGCACGATTCAGCACGACGCTGTTGTGATTCCTGCGATGCGGGTTGATTCCCGTCGGTCGAGACAGATGTTTTGTTTATTGCTTTTTATTAATTTACGTTTTTTTCTTAATTTTGGATTAGTTTGGGTTAGACTTGGTTAGTTTTGGTTAGTTCTTGTTGATTGAGCCCCCGTAGCGAGCGAAGGGCTATGCAAAGCCATAATAATACCTATTATTCGAGAATCTGTGCTTTGTTGTACTGGACAATGGCTTTACACTGCCGGTGTCATTCCTTATGGTCTAGCCAGAATTTGTGATCAAGCAGTGTCCGAGGCGGGAGATAACTCGTCCTAGATATCGCATTCCAAGCAAACCCCAGATGTGCGGAGGGCCAGCATTGACTCTCCGTGCTAACCGACAGCAAAGATAGGCCGCAGATCAAACTTTAGGAAGCATTTTGCATAATACCGAAGCGCATCCTGTCAGAATAAAATCTCGCAAGAAAGTCGAATCTAGAGTCGATTGTGGGCAAAAACTTAAAAAGGACCAACCTGGACCCTCCGTATTGGCAAAAAGCAAAAGTGATTCGTCCCCGACCTATACGAAAAAGAAAAAGTTGAAATTCCCGAAAATCCGAAGCCCGCCGGAAAAAGTGACATGATTTCGACAAAAAATTACCCTCAAATGAGCTTCATAGAAACTATGCAGTTACGATGTTGCGTCAGCCGGTGGCCCGACCGACCTAGCTAGCGTGGCTCCACCCTCCCGTACAACCATGGCCCCGCCCCCTCATATCATCGAGGCTCCGCCCACGCCCAGGCGATTGATGTCCCTGTGGAGGCAACAGAAGTTGCAAATCCAATACAGCAATTCAAAGTTCCGTTTAAAGCACTCAAATTTAAACGGAACATCAGGCAGGTTTACCTTGACGTTATAGGCGACCCTCCAATAAAGACCAACAATCGCTTTCAGCTTCTGAGCGGCGCCGAAGACGATAATGAATCTGAAACCTCACGTGCTGAGACTGCGCCAACAAACAAACAAAGAAGGACGCACCCACCAGCAAAGGCTCCTCTCAAATCCAAGCCCTCGCTACCTCCACCTATCGTTGTAAAAGGTGGAATAATAAACCATGAAGACTTCACTGCTAGCTTACGAGATGCAGCGATACGTAACTACAAGTTGAAGTAGGCAAGAAACTCTGTAGTCATATGGGCTAACAGAGTCAATGATTGGATTAGCCTAAAGAGAATGTTCGAGGCAGAAGGCTTGGAATACCACTCCTACGCCGAGAAATCCTCCAGAACACATGCATTCGTCCTCAAAGGCCTGGACGGTGGTATCCAGCAGCAAGACATCAAGAATGCCTTAGTTGATGAATATAACATAAATATCAAAGATATTTACCAAATGAAAAAGACAAAACACCACTTTACTTAGTGATGATTGAGGCTGGGTTAACCCTGAAGCAGTTCAATACAAAATGTCGGTATCTCATGAACGTAAGAGTTACCTGATGGGACTATCGCAAAACGAATAAACCGATAACCCAATGTAAACGATGTCAGGAGCTAGGGCAATCATGGACCTACTGCAGGCGTGAGTGGCGATGCTTTAAGTGTGCAGGGGACCACCAAATCACTGAATGTACTAACAACGAAGTGAAATGCGTAAACTACAATGGTGAATATCGTTCAATCGATGTTGCTTGCCCGGTTTATGTGTTCAAAGTCGGGCAATTGCAGCAGCAGCAGCAGCCATCCCAGAAACGGACATACAAGCCAGCGAGCGCCCCCCCCAGGGAAACCAACAGAGACCTGTAACCGACACAACCAACAGCTGGTTTGATAGAGACCTTCCACCCTTGAGGAACATCAAGGATCGTGTCAGTGATCGCGAAAACCGTGATAGTGCGCGTGTTAATGTGCATATTGATAACGCCAAAACCCAAAATGTAAGTAAAAACAATTTCCTGCCAGTAAACAATGAAACTATCACTGCTTTTAACAACCTTCATGCTGTTACTCAACAGATATTGAAAATTTCAACTATTAAAACGTAATGTTACCTTCCTGCACTCGCTGCCATGTAGCAAGCGTTATTGTATATACTGTACATATTTATGTTGTGATGCCATAACAAAGCAGGGGTTTCCAGTGAGTTTTTCCTCTAGATCCTCCGCACAAATAGTTATTTCTTAAATATATTCGAACAGCCGGCTCACTAGTGTTTTAGCTACATCTTAATTCAAAACGATTGAAGGGGTACACCCAAGTAATCTGAATACTGGCATGACATTGATAAACTTGCATTCTTAGGATGCCTCGCCCCCAACTGTGTAGGGTAGTATTGCCGAGCGTGTGCTCAAAGACTCGCTTTGCCGCCTGCCTAGTACTATAGGACTTAGTAATCTAGAGATAAGTATCTTAAGAACTACTGATAAGAATACACTTGTAAATGTTGATTAATAAATGATATGATGACCACTCCCACCAAAGCAGTGGAAGTACTTTTAAAACTGTCTCCGTTAGATATTTTCGTGAGAAATGAAGCACAGGTAACCGCCGTAAGCTTGAACTCCACGTAGTACGTGGAGGGGAAAAAGCTGGGGATACAACTAGCTATGAGAGTGAGCACAGACATTGTGGTCAGAAATTATATTTTCGACAAACGGTTCAAAATCGAACTAGACTCAATAAATGATCTGTCACAAACTTATGACATCCACAGCTACACGGACGCTGGATCAAAATGAACCTCAGGAGCTGGCGCAGGTGTTTATATACCCGAGCTCGACATACAAATGCAGATACCACTAGGTAATCTCAGCACTATATTCCAAGCTGAATTGTGTGGCTTAACGATGGGTGCTGGAAGTGATGGAGAAGCAAATCACAAACAAAGATATACTGTTCGTCACGGACAGCAGGACAGTTGTACAAACACTCTTCAAAATGGAGACCAGAAGCTTGATGGAGTGCATAAACTCACTAAACCAAATATCTGCAGAAAACAGAGTAACCAGTAGAAGGCGAATCGAAAAAAAACAACTGGTCCAGAACCAATACTACCACCCACCAGGGACACTGTTCGCGAACAATTTTAAAAAACAGCAAAATCATCAGGTGGAAAACGGCAGAAGGGCTTCGCCACTCCAAAGCAACAGTAACAGGTCCTGGTAAAGGCAAAACTAGATATTTTCAAAAACTATCAAGGAAAAACTTGAAAATAATGACAGAAATACTTACCGGTCATTGCGGACTAAATGACCATCTGCACAAGATAGGTATCGTTGACAACTCCTTATGCAGAGAAGACTTAGACGACGACAAGGCAGAACACACTCTGTGCGACTGCCCTGCTCTCGCCAGATAAAGACATACTCACCTGAAGATATTGTATCTTCCAACGATGGCCGACATAAAGGGATGCGATCCAAGCCGCATACTAATCTACATAAATACAGTAGGACTGCTGGATTTGTAAAACCTTTCTGGGGCACAATGGGCCCGCTTAAGTGGCCCATTGTCGCAAATGGCTGGCATATTTATGCCTTACCACCCACTTCTTTATCCGTATCCGTATACGTAGTACTAGAAGTCCAAAAACAAATATACCAGTTACGGTCAATGTTATGTTCCTGCCATAAAAAAACATCATAAAATGATATTCCCATATATTTTATGGTATGGACAAAATTCAATAAAATTTGCTGGCAGTTTTGGAAACAAGTATTTTTAGATGAGCTGGCTGAGAAACAAATTAAAGGAAATATTTAAGAACCAAATAAATCAAATATAAAAGATGAGGTTTTTTTACGGATATTTACTTGTACTGAATGTAAATTCGTCACTATTATTATAATTTCTGTAAAAAATATTGCCATTTGAAATTCGATCTAAAGATTGCATACGATATTAAAAATTACTTAATTGCCAGTAAATCTTCTCATTTTGCTTGAGATGCTTACGAACTAGTAGTTGCAAAAGTATCTAAGATATGCTTAATGCATCTGAGATAGTTCGAATTTGTCTAAGATACTTTTAATCGTAACTAGTTACTACATACTTAAAAGTATCTGATATGAGATACTTTTTGAAATCATCTAAAAGTTAGTAACTTTTTGGTCATGGAAAAGTTACTTAGACCATATCTAGTTACTTTAAGTAACTAGATACTGATTTTATGAGTTACTTACACATCTGCCTCCAAGTTCTAGCTATTTCAATATAATGATGAAATCGTTTTGTAGGAAACAGTTTAAATCCAGCCATCGACATCGGTCAAATAGAATGTGGATTTATGCAAGGATATGGTCTTTTTATTATGGAGGAAACTCTATATTCACCAACCGGAACACTATATACTAAAGGTCCAGTTAGCTACAAAATTCCAGCTATCGGAGATATTCCTGCAGATTTTAATGTGTACCTGCTAAAAGATACAGTTGATTCGGGAGTTCTTTTTCCTGCAAAGGTATGTCCATTGAGCTTATTGAGTGTAATGTTCTATATTATGTCTGTAGCATAATATGGTCTAGCCTCAAGCTTAGTCTGATATAGTACTCAGTCAGATGTCGTTGGACATAACGATGTACCGAGCATAGCCTGTAATACCCTCATTTGACTTCTATACCACAAATGTTTCGAATGCATCTGCAAGGGACTCAACAAGTTGTTTCAATCTCTGAAATGTGCGGAATAGAAAAATGAGAGCCCAGGCGTAGCTCCGGCAGCTTTGTCACTTTTTTTTTAACATCCTTGAATTTAGGTTTCTAAGCACTTTTGACTTGGGTTGGCTTTGTTTCCCTAATTTGCTTTTCGGGTTTGAGTTAGTTTGGATTATTCTGTCAGCTCAAGTCGATCGATCAGTGTTCTCTCGAGCAACTTAAAATCACACAGTAATGAATGGCAGTTTAATACAAGACTCGTGCGTTGAGAAATGCTTCAATTTTGTTTTAATTGAAACCAACAAAAACTATACAACACCAGCTGTCAATAGGGGCATACATTTTTTCCAATTTAATTTTTTTTTAGCTTTTGTGAAATTATTTATTTAAGTTGAGATTTAATCTTTTATAAGGTTTTTTTTTTACATTTGTCGAGTCCTGTTGTTGCTAACTATATTTAGTGGCAAGTTAGGAAATGTCAAAAGGGCAAAATATACGGCTACAACCACAGATCGTTGATAACAAAAAATTAAATTGAATCTGTGATATATATATGTATGCACATGTCTGTTTTCTTTTTGATGCAAATGCTTTACAAGGTCCGAAAACGAAAATGAATTTTCCACTGTAACCTCTCCACCACTAGACTTTTTCATTTTATTGCTTCTGATTACCGACGCGTCGTCTTTATTTTGTCGGCTGCATAAGTCTGATATTAATTGGTTGACCAGAGAGTTACGAAACTGAATCCACAGCGCAATCTGCAAAATAGTAAAACAGATTAATCCACCATCTTCTGAACTTTTAGGAAAGAGTATCAGTTGGTCGAAGTGAAATAACCAAAACCATGGATAAAACACTACCAAGCTCTTAAAAAACAATTATTACAAAACCGTGACCAAGGCCTATAAACATTTCAAAGTATAATATGTCAATCGTAAAGACATGCGTATTCTAATAATCGAATACAGTGTAAACTTTATACGACCAATAGACATTGTTATTGTTTTACCAAAGTGTCTTTATTATCATTTCTTGTCACCTGACGCAGATCGATCCTATCTGATGAGCTAAAAAACCCTCACGTCGACCAAGTGAAAGTGACGGTCTACGTCAAAAGCAATTAAATTATATCTTAAAATTCAAATTCAAATTCAAATCACTTGCCTACAATTATGGAGCATCACGCAGTGTTTTCTAAATTGGCAATGAATGGTGAAGGCGCAAGTCTGTGCCGGTCTACCCACTAACTAATATAACTCATACCCATGGTTATTCTTTGTATCATGACTCATACCTAAACAATTTCAAAATACCTTATATTCAAGTCACGCGCTTAAAAGTAAATTAAGTTGCTTTAATTATCGCATGATAGAGATCGCCAGTCTACTCGCTGCAGAGAGCTCTAATCGTCTATACGTAGGAACGCTTCAGACGGCGCGCCGGCGGCTTCGTTGCAGATAGTGCCTCCATCTCGTGACAGTACATAAAGACTTAGATTTAGCCGCTACACGAAATTATTGCACGTGAAAAAAGGCATGCCTGTAGGTGACTGTTATCTTAGTGAAGATTAGAACCACATGATGACTTTCGTCGTGACCTTTCCTACAAAGTTTCCATAATATCTCATTCGGGGTATGCCAGGACGGCAGGGGATTTCCTGAACCGGTGAGGTATTTGGAGATGGTGACAGTGACTGGTTATGCCGCCATTTTGTGATCATTCCGACACAAAGCACTGAAGTCTGCCCTAGCCAGCGTAGTCTGTGCCCTTCATATATTCATCGCCAGAAGAAATATCCATTCACGCCGATACCCAGGCGGGGGCAGCCGGATGCTCCCGTGGGACCATTTCTACCTGTGCCCTTCATAGATATAAAGTTTTTTGTGAAAGTTCGGAATCTCCAGGGGTACATACCCGCCATACTGGAGATTCTACCGTTAGTACCACCGTCTAGCTTAGCCCGGACGTGTGGTCGTGCTGGAGAACGGCGCTGAAAGTAAAAAAGGTTGGCAGCCAACTCCATAATTTGGAAGAAAGAAAGAAAGAAAGAACCACATGATCTAGGGGGTACAGGTCCGTATCTACAAGAAAAGAAAATTGTATAGCTCAAATAAACACTGCTGAATAAAAAACATCATGAATCAGTAAGAGAATAAAATAAATACATGGACAAAATATTCCACCTGTGCAAAAGGATTTCCAGTGATATAAAAAGAAATCAATATTCCACCAATCAACGAGAAGCGAACTATACCTAAAAACTATATCAAAAATGAGTTAGACTCTACCTTGGCTAAACTCAGGCCATTTATGGCGGGAACTACAAACAGTATAAACGTGTATCAACAGGAGGAACCCATGACCAGTGAAAAAAAACTGACGAAAGTGAAGGTAATTCCGAAGTTGAAACCCGCCGCACTAAACCACAACACCCCTTAAGAAATATTACCGTAGAAATTGCAGTTACCACGAAAATGACGCAATAGCGCTGGGAAATTGCCAGAACCATAGACAAGACACCTAACAAATTTAGAATACTGAGGCACCAAATAGACCATATAGCCACGAAGTACATATAGATCACCAATCTCCCTACCACGAAGCGCACATAGGTCATCCTTCTTCCAACCACGAAACACATTTAGACAACCATTCTTCCAGCCACGAAACAAATTCAGACCACCATTCTTTCAGCAACAAGTTAATGCCAGACCACACAACCAATATCAAGGATTGCAGCAACAAAATCAAAACTAAAATGCATTGTAATCAAATATAGATTTGGGGCAAGGTATTTTTTCTTTGACGCCTTCGCGATTAGTACGATTCACACTTGGTTTTGCATTTGGGTTATGCAGTGAATAAATTTCTATGCCCGATCTTTCCAAAGCGTCAGTGAAATATTTTCAGCTATTGCATATCTAAATTCACGTAGTTTTATTTTATTAGCAAACATTAGTTCTTTTGGGGAATGTTTCCGATTAATTTTGAGGGTCCCACAACAAAATACGTCTCTGATTACAAGTTCACTTAGTAGAGATACTACTAAAACAAATGCAATATCAATGACCAGCATAGAGTTCCGCTAAAGAAACTATCTCTTCAGTTGACGACTTTCCTTCATATACGCTAAACTTTAGAAGGTATCTTGTGTTATTGCAACAAAGGCACCAAATCTTGTTTCCGTTTATTGCAACGCCATATATTGTTTCAAAGAAGTTCTGCCTTTGAAACCAATCATGCTTTCATCAATAACGAGATTTCGATCAGGATCAAACTTTTTGTTTAGAATATTTATCATGGGTCAAATTTTGAAAAGTTTGTCACAATTTCTTGACCCTTTTTGGGCATTTGTATCTTATGGTTTAAAAGGGATCTAAGAATTTTCAAGAATCGTTTCATCGTTGATAATTCAAATTTATTCATTGTAATTGCTAGTCGTCAAATAATGGGCTACAAGCAGCCGAACCTACACTAAACATCAGATACATATGCGGCACTAAAAGCCACAAAGATGCATCAAAATAGCATTGTCATATCCGAAAGGTAACACAATCAATACTAAATAAAAATCAAATTACAATTAGTCATATTTCATGGACACTTTAAGTATAGGTAGAGCAATAATACACATTAACAAATTAAAAGTCCAGAGAATTACAATTTAAAAATTGCTCTATGCTGTAATACGCCTTCCCTACCAAAAAATGTCTTGAGCTTATTTCTGAATGCTTTAAGAGGCAATCCTCTTATTGTTTGAGGCAGCCTATTAAAAAATCTGAATGCCAAATGTTCTGGCCTGCTTTGACACTTCGACAGCCTGCTGAGGGCGGGGATATAGTCAGCCTTATTTCTTGTGTCGTGGCTGTGTATGTTCTCATATGTCTGAATCCCATCCTGCTTTCGTTTTACGCAGAGCAGACTTTTCAGGATGCAGACTGAAGGAAAAGTAAGAATTTTCATCCCCCGAAATGCATCCCCACAATCATCCCTGTATCTCAGCCCAGCCAATATCCTTACAGCTCTTCGCTGCAATCCAAAAACTACGTGCTCCTGATGAGTACCCCCATGCAATTACGCCATATGTCATAATGCCACGAAAGAGGGCATAGTAGGCTGTTCTCATAGTCTCAGCTGAAACACAATCCTCCAGACCTCGCAAAACAAGCACACTCCTACTAAGTTTATTACACACACTCTCAACATGCACATCCTATTTCAGCCTTTCATCCAAATAAACTCCTAGAAACTTGACCCATGAAACATTCTTATTTGACTGGTTCGATCTAAGTGTAGAGGAGGTGGGGGGAACTGCGCTCACTTAAGCAAACACTTGTTTTTTTGTCACTTATTTTATTCAGAGGAACTTGGAAATTAATTTGAGTAAACAATATTTATTGTTATTGCATTTAGTTACGAAATCTTGACTAGAATTAATTTTATTTGCTGGTTACAACAAAAAAAAATAATTAGTGCTTTGAGCGCAATTGTCCACACCGGTGGGGTAATAGCGATCATTAGTTTAGGTACTTATAAGAGAAATTAAGGTTATGTAACTAGTAATATTGAAATATTAATTGAAAAATTAACAGAACAACCAATAAACTCAGACTAAAGCCTACACAGTGCGATTAGGTATAGTGAACGACTACATCACTCAACCTGAGCGGAATTGCCCCAAACTTAAATATAGGACAAAAATGGCCGCACACTTTTTTTAGGTTGGAATAAATAAACGAAGTTCACATTAAACTACGCCCAAGACACACTCCAACGATTTAATAAATGATACAATACCCCATAATAACGTTATTACAACTTAACTTTAGATATTCGAGACACTAAAATTAGATTAAAATCACTAAATACACGTTTACTGACAGGACCGTCGAGCGATGCTAAATATCGACACGTGAATGGCTTCGATTATTTCGGAGAACTACCAAGAGGGAATGACGTCAAGCGGGACATAGTAGACTCGACTGGGCTAGTAGAAATGCGGTGAGCGTCATTCCCCACTGAGCGCCATTCCCACCCACTCCCCTAAACATCATAGCTTGTATGTTTTTCTTAATTTAGTACAAGTCTATTGGACAAAAACCAAATCTTCCCTCATTCAAATTAAGTAAGGTCACTACCTCTGATTCACCCTGTGAAAATACAGTTGTGTCTTTAGCAAAGAGCACACATTTCCCCGGTAGCTGAGTCAGGGGTAGGTCATTAATATAGATTAAGAACAGAATGGGTCCAAGGATTAAACCCTGTGGGACACCAATGTGTGCTCTCGCCAATTCAGACAGAACGCCACACACCCTCACCACCTGGCTGCGCTCCCGCAGATAAGAACCGATCAACTCCATGCTACCTTCGCTGAAGTAATATTTAAGCAGTATATCATATGACATAGGATCAAATGCTTTGCTTAGGTCACAAAATAAAGCTGGGG
>JAEQML010066927.1:0-19539 GCA_016904865.1 Pissodes strobi | reverse complement strand
ATATATATATATACACACAGTATTGGTCTTATGTAGATTAACAGCCTAAATTTTTAAGAATAACTGATTCTGCGCCATAATGTATATACAGTGTGTCCCAGATTTGGCTTACAGGTATTGCTATCTCGGGAAATACTGGAGCTACAGGGTTGGTTAAGTTTTAGAGAATTTTATTACAAATTTAAATCTGGTTTCAGAATTAAGTTATCTTTTATGTTTTTAAGATAATTGAGAAAAACCAAAATGATGCATTTTAAATTTTTGCCAGTAACTTCTAAGTTACTGGAAGTAAGGTTTGATGCTTAATACATTATTTAGGACATTTTTATTAAAAAAATTTAATTCAGGTAAACATATTTATCTGGCTTCATTTGTTTTCGAGACATTTAAACAAACTTTTGTCTTTCATACGGACGCCATATTGGGTTTCTGCATTTTTGGAAAGAGCTCTTCAAGAGCTTTTCAACGATGCATCACACTTGTTTCTAAGATTAATATTTCTGGCACTTTCCATGACCAACTGTGTATATTTACCTGTTTTTTATATGTCTTTGATATTTACTGCCTTATAAAATTTTAGTTAAGTTTATGGTTTTGCCATAAAACATAGTTTTTCTATTTTGGTATCATAAAGAAGTCTTTTCGATAAGCAAAGTAGTGTCGAAAAGGAGCTCTTTTCGACACTACTTTTGTTGACTGATTACTATGCTATTAACAAAATTGTTCAATGCCAAGGCTCACTAGCAAAAATTTCGACACCGTTTTGAATGGGATTCCTAATAATACAGACGTCAAAAGTGACAAGATGGATGTTCAACTTTTGATAGCGACTTGAATAAATTAATGTTTTTCATTAAAAAACGTGCAAAATAGAAAAAATAGTATAAAATACACGTTTTAAAAGACATTTAGCGCACTCGCACGTTAGGAAACTCCCCACAAGCGGGTCGTTTCCTAATTTCGTGCTCGTGCGATAAAATATGGTCTTTTAAAACTAGTATCTTAATATACTATTCTAAATCTAATACAAATCTAATAATCCTAATATCCTGTATATCTAATAAAATATAGCACACAAACAGGCCTATGCCAAATCTAAATTCATATAAAATCAGAAAAAATAGAGTTTCAAAGATAAGAAGGATTATGTCGTTGTAAATTTTTGAGACTTATAAAGAGGACATCAAAATAATATGGTAAATTCCTAAAAGACTAAGACTTTCTTAGAGGTACTCCTTGCAGAGGTACAGAGTCCTAAAGACCAATCGTGGAATTTGTATAATATGCCATTTTATTTGGGTATATTAGGGTATATTGGGTATTTCATAAAAAAACATTTTTCGCCTCTGCCATACATGTAAAGTTACCAAAAATTACGATTCACATGGAAAGAAACAAATTTTCCCCATAGGTTCCTCATGTTTTTTATTTGCATCATTAGTAATTTTTGTTGCCTACACAATACTTTGCATGTTAGATTTTTATTTAAAAAAGCAAAATTTAGAGGATCTTTTATTGCAGGAATGGAAGGATGAAATGGAAAGCTGTACAAAAACTAATTGGTCCATTATAAAAACTATTATTAACCCGAAAGCCAAAATAAACCATTTTAAGCGTATTTACAAATGCCATTTTAACACTAGGGGTTAGGGGTGGACGAAAATTTACTGGAGACAATAAGAAACTAAGAGCACACGGCTCTAAGAATATTAACTGTCCTTCTCAAATAATTATAACAACTAAAAAGGAACCTTCCAAAAATACACGAGCTAAAAATATTGATAATTTAACTAAAGAATGGCCCTGTATTATAGAACTTAAAAATATCCATAACCATTCGACTGATAGTGCTGCAGCATTGGTAAAAAGGCGAATTGGCCCTCAAACCAAACAAGAAATATTAAGTTATTTCGAAAGAGGTCATTCAGTTGCATCTGCTTATTATAATTTTAATTTTGATAAAATGGAGGAGTTTGGCAATAATTTTGATGCAATGTCTGCTGATAGATGTTATTTCCCTACAAAAAAGACTTATATTATTATTTATGGAAAGTTAGTTTTAAAAACAAATTTGGAGCGAAAACTGGGGATGAAATGTTTGCATATTTAGAGCAAATTTTAACCTCTTCGAAGGTTTCGTTTAAAATAGAACGGTTTGAAGAACACTTTGCTATTTCACTATGCACACCTTTGATGCAGAGAGTAATCAGTTTATTATCACAAACATCTGAAATATTATTTGTGGACTCTACCGGAAATTGTGACATTGACAATCACAAAATTTATTTTTTAGCCACTCAGTCTGCTCGTGGAAGACTCCCTGTAGGTTGTATTATTTCAACATCTGAAAAAACCGAAGTATTTCGAATAGCGCTAAAAAATTTAATTGATGTAATGTCTTTTAAAATTAACCCCGTTGTAATAATAACAGATGATGATTTAAAGGAACGAATCGTTTTACAAGAGATATTCCCGAATTCAAAATTATTATTATGTACGTTCCATGTTCTCAAAGCGGTCTAGAAATGGCTTATGAGTGCAAATAATGGAGTAAGCAAAGACGATCGCCAAGGTCTATATAAATCTTTTCGTTTATTATTAATGGCTGAAAATCAGGAAATTCTAATTAAAAATAATGAGACTTTATTAACAAATTCAAAGAAATATCCCAAATTTACCAACTATGTTCAGAATTTATTGAAAAGAAAAGAAAATTGGTGCCTTTTCTATAGAAAAACCTAAATCACACGTGGTTCCAATACAAATAATTATGTTGAAGTCATGTTCAGGCTTTTCAAAGATATACCCCTTCAACGGACTAAAGCGTACAGTGTTACACAGCTAATAGATTTTATAATTACTAGCTTTTGTAGTTATTACAGACAAAGAATTTTGGATGTAATAATGGAAAAAATTGATAAAACAAAATTACGAAAACTTCTACCAGATTACAAAGATGTTGACAAGAACTCGATCATATGCGTTCAAGGAACCTTGCAATACTACGTTAAAAGTACAAATCAGACTGAAACAAGTTACTTGGTCGACATGAACATTATGGTTTGTTCTTGTTTTGTGGGTAGTTCAGGAAAGATTTGCAAACACCAGGCAGCAGTGATTGACACTTTTAATATCGAAAACGCCTGTAATACCTTGACCATAAAAACAAAAGAATTATTATATGAAATTGCAACGGGAAACTTTGCTCCCACAATTTTTTTTTGCCTCTGTTACAAATAGAAGATAGCCAAAGCAATGGTTCTGCAACAATGGAATTTGATAGTCAACCAAGCACATCAGCTATGAATTCTTCCCCAGGAAATGGAACTCAATTCTTTGAAAATGATGACAACACGAACGACATCCATGAAAATGTACAAGAAACTGCTGCAAATTTTGAAAATTTTTTGAGCGATTTTAAAGATACAATATTACGACACTTGAAAGATGATCCGCAACATTTTCAACCAGCAGTCCAGAAATTTATGAAGAACTATCAAACAAATGCCAAAAATCCATTACATTTGCAAAGTTTATTACATACCTCCTTTAAACATGTGCACTACTCTGGACGTAGTCAACAAGGAACAATTAGGAAAGGCAAAAAAATATCGGTGCAACCTACAGCAATTTCGAGAAGGAAATCTAATTATTCTGGTAGGATCATACTGTAATAATTATTTTTGTATGTAGATGTAACGTAAACATTTTCAGGTAAAAGAAGATCGCAAGGCGGTGGTAAAAGACATACGAAGAGGCACCTTGCGCCTCATTCGATCGGACAATGCGTCGAAAGCAATATTGGATTGGGAGCAAGAAAGTTTGCAAAATAAGATGAACTTGTTTTATAAAAATATTTTATGTTCTTTACTTGTTTAATGTATTATACACTACATTCGTATAGTAGCGGACAAATTTAATAAAATGTACAGGGTTATCCAATGAGGACTAGACAAGGCAATTTTTTGACTTTCCCTGTACTTTTATAAAAAAAACTGAAATAGCCATCATATGTAATTTTTTCCCTTCGAATTCGGATATGTTTAGCAAAAAAACAATTGAACATCAAATAAAAGTGAAGTGCTAGGGGTCACTTTGATATTTTTTTAAATGGAACACCCTGTATATTTCTACATTTTTGGACTCTATAGAAAAATCTAAACACATTTTGTGTATAATATCTTATACCTTAGCCGTTTACCAAATATTGACAGGAGAAAGTCGGGTATTTTGACACTTTGACAGGCTCTAAAATCTAAACCGCTCAAGATCAAAGAAAACGGTTTGCACATTCCTATCTTAAGTTTTCATGAACTATCGAATGACAGTATCTTCGAATTTCACCTGCGGATAAAATTAACCGGAACTTTTAAACCTCCGGTTAAATAAATTCAAAGTTACTGTCATTCGATAGTTTATGACAACTTAAGATAGGAATGCGCAAACCGGTTTCTTTGATCTTGAGCGGTTTAGATTTTAGAGCCTGTCAAAGTGTCAAAATACCCGACTTTCAACTGTCAATATTTGGTAAACAGCTAAAGATAGGTATCGGATATTATACACAGAATGTGTGTTTAGTCCAAGAATGTAGTAATATACAGGGTGTTCCATTTAAAAAATATCAAAGTGACCCCTAGCACTTTTATTTGATGTTCAATTGTTTTTTGCTGAACATATCCGGGAGAAAATTACATAAGATGGCTATTTCAGTTTTTTTATAAAAGTACAGGGAAAGTCAAAAAATCGCCGTGTCTAGTCCGCGTTGGATAGCCCTGTACCAACACCGTGGATCTTTTTCAAAAAACCTTAAACTAGTCACGTCCCTTTTGATTTCTATTTATTTTTACGGAAGCTATACAGAACGCTTGATAAAAAATATATTCCTCCACAGTTTAGGTCTTTATTTGTATTTAAACACGTTACTTTATTACACATGCTATATTTGGATTACTTCTTTTCAGTTTCTTGATTATAAGAAATTATAATGTTAAACCTATTTAACTTAAAAAGAAACGGCAGGTTTCCACTTATCTTAACTTTTAAAACTATATTTAATAACGCGCAGTTCACATAATTTCAACTCTCAACTGTTGTCAGATTTTTAATTTTTGTATCAGTGGTAAACTAAATTTGTGGAGACAGATTTTAAAAAGTTATGGTGGAAAAGTGTAAACGATTTCTTCAGATAGTAAAATAAATTTAGTGCTTTAACCTCTCAAATTAAGGATTTTTATTTTTTTATACCCGATTTTACATTCAAATCTTGGTTTAGCTAAGCTGGGCTGAGAGTTGAGCTGACTCATTTTAAATACATTGCTGTCAGAATCTCATTAATATTATGAAACTTTTCAAAATTTTGACAGCAATGTATTTTAAATGAATGAGTTTAACTATCAGTCGAGTTTAGCTGAACCATAGCTTAAGCTTGAAATGTACAATCGAGCATTAATCGTTTACGTCTCAACTGCTAAACTTAAATATAGCATGTAATATATATTATTAAATTCCTTGATATTTTACAAAAAAAAAAAACAAATAAAAATAGGTAACATATAATGTGTTATTTAAAAATGTGAAACGTGGCCTTCTTTTTGGATTTTTGGATGTTCTACAACTATACAAATAATGAGAAAGATGTTCCGCTAAATTAAAATTAGTGTCCGAAGTTTTTCGAAAAATATTCACCCTTTTTTTATTTTTATCTGCTACATTACAAACGCACAGTATAATTTATATTATTATAACAATATTAATTATATTTTGCACCTATATACTCATGTTTTAATATTTCCATGCCCTAAAATAATTATTTACAAGATAGTAATAGGCTTAATAACGAGGGTAAGTAACACCCAATAAAGCACACATCCATACAACCACGGGTGTTACATTTAAAAAACCGAACCGTTGTCGAACGGGTTACCGAATGCTAAACAGGGTGTTACTTACCTCCATGCCTCCCGGCAGAGAATGTACGCCGATATTCATAGAAAGATAGACGGTAAACAACATGCAATGAAATTGCTCGGTTGTAGAGGGACGGATTCTTCCTACTAGGAAAGAGAACTTCTCCAAAATAACTTGAACTGTTTGGAAAAACTTGATTCCGGTTAGAAAAACCCTTCGAAAAAATCGATATATTGGAGGCAAATACATTAGGGATTAGGCAAATAAAATGAGGTATTCAAGGGAAATAACCAGAAATATTAACTAATTACCTATTTAGCATTAGTTTTTGGTTAATTAAAGCCCAGAAAAAAAAATTCTTATAGGTAGTGATAGTAAAATAAAATGAAACAGGGCAAAATCTGAAATGGAATCAATCAAATTTACCTGTGTGACTTTCACCAATAAAAAAAATAATCGATAAACTTCCAGGGAAAATCGGAAATAAAAAAATGAAGTTACATTTTTGGGTCTTTAGGAATCCGCTGACGCTACCAACCAAACAAAACAAGACCCAAAACTCCAAAGTACAGGTTGAACGCTACACCTACTCAAAAACTTACTCGTCACAACCATACTTTTTTTAATGAGGGGGGAAATGCTCATGCACGACCTGAGAGATGTAACTCAGAACAGTGTTGGACTCCTGGTTACTACAACGTCAGACCTACCAATTAAAACCCGAACCTCATTTTCTCGCTTTAGATGCACCCCGGAACTCCACTTAAGTATTACTTCAGGGTGGCCCTTTTGCTTGCCTCGTCATAGACTTCCCTCCTTTCCTATTCCTGTTATCGCCTTTGTTTTAGGTTTTTCTGCTATTTTGCTCTTGTATTTTTTAGACTTAATCTTCTCCTTCCCATTCTCTGTTGGCTGCCTTGACTTTGAGTATTCTCAACACGAAGGTGCATACGGCATCCCAGCTCTGCTTCTTCTCTATCATCTTCCCGATGACTGTTTCTGGGATGAAACCCCCATCTCTTGTGCGAGATTATCCCGAACCTGCGCCCACTTCTTGCACACGAAGAAAGTGTGTTCAGCCGAGTCTTCCTCCTTCCAGCAGTACGTGGATTGATCGTCTCTTGCGATTTTCTTCAAAAAGCACTGAGAATACCCATGTGCTGTTAAGAATTGGATCAAGTAATAGTTTACGTCGCCGTGCTTCCTTTCCCCCAATCCTACCCCTGATTAATCTTTGGCTCCATCATCCTCTGGTTTCGCTGCTCCATCTGTTCTGCCATCTCCGGAGAGTATCTTCTCTCTCTTCCCTTTTCTTCACTGTTCTTCTTTCATCTTCATTTCTGCGTTGATAAATCCTCATCCTTTCTTCCGCCAGTTGGTGATCGTGCCCGCGATGACTTGCATGGCCGGGGTTGACATTGTGCAATAAGCACTGCATATTCGCAGGGCTCCTCGTCTCTACATAGACTCCATCTTCTATCGATACTTCTCGAATCTCATTGATTCACCCATACCTTGTCTCCATATAATAATATGGCTTCAGTCGTACGCATTATCAGCTATTTCTTAATAGGTAAGGAACTCCCACTGCGACAATTAGTCTGCTTAGCCTTTCGATCACCGATGCTGCCTTGTTCGATGCTTTCCTGTTGTGTTCCCAAAAGGTCAGCTTGGTATATAGCATCACTCCTAAATATTTTACCGCGGGTCACGTCATAATGGCTTGACCACCTACGTTCGGCGGGGTAATTCGCTCGATCCGCTTGGTGGTTAGAGTCACTGCCTCCGTTTTATAGACAGCCCGAGACAAAGACTGAAAATACATCCATTCCATATCTCTACGCATGATTCAGCAGTGTCTGCCGTCCCTATATTGTGAGTCCAGTAATCACGGCCGCCAGTCGTTTGCATATCCCAGGAAAACCCTTGTAGGTATATCTCCTGAATCACACAATATAGGTACGCCGGAATGTGAAATTTATTCGCTAGAGCACCCAAAGCCGAGTTGAAGGAATTCTTCACGTCAAACATTACTGCCATGCATAAGTGTCTGGATCGATGGTTACCAGTCTACACGGCCTTTTGCTGCCGTTACCACTTCGTTGACTGCATCTATGGTCGATTTTCCTGAGGTAACACCGTACTGCCTCGGAGATAGTCCTCCACCGTCCGACACGGCTGATAGCAGCCTCCTTTGCAACATATTTTCAAAAAGTTTTCTTGCCGTGTCCAGCATGCATAACGGCCTATGGGCCGAGACGATATTTGGGTCGTCCTTTCCCTTCCCAATTAACACCAGCCTCGTCACCTTCCATCGTTCCGGGAAAATGCCCTCTATCAAGCAGGCGTTGAACATCTTCAATAACAATTCTGAATGTATTTGGACCACTATTTTCAGAATCTCTACCGGTATTTCATCAAATCCCGGTACTCCCTTGTTTTTCATTGTTTTTATAGCATTCTGCAGTTCTTCGTTGTTATATAACGGTATATCGTTCGGTGGCACCTTTATTGTCACTCGCTTGTCCGCCTCGTATGGAGGGAATAGCTCGTCTACAATTCTCTCCTTCACTTGCGTAGACATGTTGGCGGTTAAGTCCATGCCCCTCAGTTTCTGTAGGACGTTCTTATAGCCTAGTCCCCATGGATCACTTCATCGCAAATTTCTTTCCATTTATTTGCCTTACTCCTTAAAACTGCATTTTTCACGGCTCTTCTCATAATTTTATATTGCTCTGTTTGGGTTTCGAAGTCTAGTGACCCCCTAGGAGCGCGTTGGGCTATGGAACAATTCCTTCGTAGTTTCGATATTTCTTCGTTCCACCAGCAGGCCGGGCTTCGGACTCTCATGGTCATTTCCTTGACATTGCTGCATCACAGGTCCTGGTAAGCAGCCCCATGGTTGCTCTTACCAGTAACATTGCCACAATGTTTCCAGACGCTCTCCTCTTTATGCTTTGCCCATTTCAATCATGGTGTCGAAAAGTTCCCTATCAAGCCTCTCCGTATTCTAACTCGTATCTCGTATTCGATGTGTTGATGATTGCTTGCCGAGTAATTCTCCAATACTTGCCAGCTTCTAATCTATGCACCGAGTGTTTCCGACGCCATATTATGTCCAACCATACTGTGTGCTCCAATGGCCGACTTACTAAAAAGTGACCCCGTAACCTGTAAATCGGTGTTTGATTTGGCTATTTACCAACACTACCTATAGATCGACCCATCAAAATATAGATTTGAAAACCCTTGTCTAGCACAGCAACACTTCCCATCGATTTAGCAAACAATTATCCTAGACTTTGACATACCGAATCTCATTTTAATTAATTGCAGAACCTAGCCGCAAAAAAGCGATTATTCAATTCGACAATAATTATCTAAAACATTTTACGTGTACAACGCGTTGCTTGACCCGCGCACTACCAACCTGTTTTGACGACAACTCGACCTTTTGGAATTATAGGGTCAACTAATATTGATTTTGCAGGTGATCCGGCGTAATAAAGCGTAGCCACAGATGTCGAATTTATCGATCTTGTACATTATGGAAAATATAGTAGATGAGGACAGCCTGATAATAATAAATGCGTTGACTTCGCGGCGTAAGCGATTCTGCCGAGTTCTTAAACAAGCGTTCACAACGTAATAAAAACTTCAAAATAGATAAGAAAATTGAGAAAATCGTTCAATTCACAACAATATTAGACATTGCTCGTCAAATGAAGGAATGGAAATACCAGGTGCGTTATAATCGCCTATGTGACTTGTTGTATAACATGTAAATTATTTTGCGTATTGCGTACTGAATATCAGTCTTTACCGAAATGGTATCTACCACAATTTACAAAAAACCACAATTTTCTCTTTCGTCCTGTATTTCCATATTACATATATTTTACAGCAAGTTTAACGCAAGTGCTTACTTTATTTGCGTTGCATACAGTTTTAACTACCTAAGAGCAGAGTGTCCTATTTTTTTTAATTAATGGTCACATTTTTCATCAGCCATATTGCATAAAACATGAATGAGAATCCTAATTAGTTACGGAGCTAAAACAAATTTTAAAAATTATTCATCCATGCACAAGCTGGTGTTCCGACACGAAAAGCTGGTTTCAAGCCAAATGGGCAAATGTTAGTCTCGTTCCAGGCATCAAGAAAACTTTAATTCAATTTAATAGTGCAGAGTTCCCCGATAAGTTAAATTTGAATATCTCCTGAACTTGATATTGATGACTGCAGTAATGTAGCTCTGATTCCGCGAATTACACTAGAATAGGAGATTTATATGCGATATTTATACGGGCGTGTGCAACTATGGTTAGACAGTTGTAAAAATGATAGTACATGAAATCCCTATACTATAATGACATGCATGAAGCATGAAGTTTTGTATACTGCTGAGCAAATGAGATCAGAATGTCCTTGCTCACAATGAATCTCACTGCCCTTTTGCCTATGCATGTACCGAATTAACATTGCTGATTTGTATTGCTTTATTGAACAAACACAAAGTGACTGAGATTATTATAATTATAACAAATAAAAAAATGAGAATATACAGAAAAAAAATTGACAAAACTATTTTCGATCGAATTGACTAAATTTTTGTTATGATGTAGCTTTATGATTGGTTTTTGAGTTGTATGGCTGGCCTAAGTACACTCTTACACTACTACTGAAAATATTTCAAAATAATTGAAGAGAACTAAAGAAAAATCGGAACGCTAGTAATTTGAATAGACTCAAAAAAACATGCTCAACATCAAAAAAATAGCTAAATAAGGTAAGCAGTATAATCTCAAATTAAGCTGATTGGATCTGTTGGCCTGTCAAAGTTTGATTGAAGATTTATTTAGATACCGCACAAATCCATCAGAAAGTGAACATATTTGTCAAATCAATCCCGGCCTCTGTGTATTTTCAATTTTTCCGACTGAATATGAGTTTTTCTGAAATTCTCGTAATCCTGGCGTTCAATAATTGATTTTGCTGTTTAATTTAGAGTAAGAAAATATTATTTTGATAATTAATGAAAAATTTGTTGCATCAAATTCTCCCTGAAAGTGAAAGAGAAACTTTCGACTGGCCAAACTAATTTTAATCAAGAATAACAAAAAGGGGTAGATAAATTGTTTTTCCATGACCGTAGGAGATAAAAGTCAGCATAGAATTTTAATGTAAAACAAGAAAGTTGTTACGGGTAAAATCTCTTTTTTTTTCAGGTTAAAGGTAAAGCGGATCTTATTTTTTAAATTAGTCTATTATTCAACATAAACAAAAATATTGTTTTAAGATAGACGTTCGTGGTTTAGCACTTAAGATT
Source organism: Pissodes strobi (assembly GCA_016904865.1). Classification (NCBI taxonomy): domain Eukaryota; kingdom Metazoa; phylum Arthropoda; class Insecta; order Coleoptera; family Curculionidae; genus Pissodes; species Pissodes strobi. Next base: position 8,303 of record JAEQML010066927.1, on the reverse strand, counting down.
TATAATATGTATTACACATTTTTAATTTTTTCTCACTTAGTCTTACGTAGTCCTATATTCACAGAAATAATTTAAATGTAAGGGTATAATAACTTACTAAATATCTACTCATTTTCAGAAAACTTAATTTCCCTAGAATAAGTCCAACCGGTTCCACCGCGTGGTTCCCAATCAATTTCCTATTGTATTAGATAGATGTGTAGAAACACCAGTGTGGTATTAATATAAATGTGATATAAATAATAAATATGGCGTTGATTTCGTACAGATTTGGGCAATATGCGATAATATATGCTTTGTGTTTAAATAAAATGATTTTCTTCTCTTAAAGGGAGCATTGGCACACGTGAAAATATTTCGTGACCCCGGAATGGCTGCGGAACAATGTACGGATTATAAGGTTTGTTTTCAATATTTTAAAATTTACACATAAACATTGAACATTGCTATTTATCTCTATTAATACTAGGTAATGTTAGATTACCTATGGTGACTATCGTTTTTCCAACCATTATCACACGATACATGGATGTTAATTTGCTGATGGATCAATTTTTTAAATATCCTAAAGCCACTGCCCAGAGCACGGGTATTTCTAGAATTAATTGGTCCAATTCCGAAACAAATAGAGCACATTTTAATTATTTTGAGTTAGCTTTGATGGTTTTTGCTCATTTTATGTCAAGCAGCAAAAACTGATCTTAATAAACCACACATAACCTAGACTTACCAGAATGTGCCCAGTTTGTTTCGCTCTATTAAATGGTACTAGAAGTATTGTATTGTATATAATGGGAAGGGAATGGGCTTTTTCAGATACACGTGCGTTATCAGTACCTATTTAGCTCGTAAAATATATATAAAAACTTGCTTTTGGAATCATTCCGTGTCTTCAGTTTGAGGGAGACACAGCTGATGCCGGGTTTTTGAACAATAATACACTCAAATATCACATAATCGCGATCTAATAAATACAATGGGAAGGAAATAGGCTTTTTCAGATATACGGGCATTAGCAGTACCTATTAAGCTCGTAAATTATTTATAAGAATTTCCTTTGGGATTCATTTCGTGGTGTCAGTTTGAGGGAGAGACAGCTATTGTCGGGTTTTTGAACAATTATACACTCAAATTTCACATAATCGCAATCTAATAAATTTAATGGGAACGAAATACGCGTTTTCAGATATACGTGCATTAGCAGTACCTGCTTAGCTCGTAATTTATTTATATAAACTTCCTTTTGGATTCATTCCTTGTTTTCAGTTTGAGGGAGAGACAGCTGATGTCGGGTTTTAAGAATAATACACTCAAATTTCATATAACCGCAATCTAATAAATATAATGGGAAGGAAATAGGCTCTTTCAGATACATTAGCAGCACCTATTTAGCTCGTTAATTATCAATATAAAATTTCTTTTGGATTCATTCCTTGTTTTCAGTTTGAGGGAGAGGCAGCTCATGTCGGGTTTTAACAATAATACACTAAAATTTCATATAATCGCTATCTAATAAATATAATGGGAAGGAAATAGGCTTTTTCAGATCCACGTCCATTAGTAGCACGTATTTATCTCGTTAATTATCCATATAAAATTCCTTTTGGATCCATTTTGTGTTTTCAGTTTGAGGGAGAGACAGCTGATGTCGGGTTTTTAAACAATAATACACTCAAATTTCGCAAAATCTCAATCTAATAAATATAAAGGGAAGGGAATAGGCTTTTTCAGATATTCTATCTAAGCTTCCTTTTGTATCTCTTCCGTGTTTTCAGTTAGAGGGAGAGACAGTTGATGTCGGGTTTTTGAACAATAATACACTCAAATTTCCTACAATAGCAATCTAATAAATGTAATGAGAAGAGAATAAGCTTTTTCAGGTATACGTGCGTTCTTCTTCTTCTTCGAGTGCCCTATCAGATATCTGAAGTTCGCAAACACTTGGGAAAATAAACCTCTGTCTTGGGCCAGTCTAAAGAGTTCTCCTGCAGCTCGGACACCAGTCCAGTCGCGGATGTTACGCAGCCAGGACATCTGCTTTCTGCCCGCTCTTCGTCGACCATCTATCTTGCCTTCCATTATAATCGCATCAGGTGTCCCAGATACGGCACCTTCCTACGTTTTACTACTATGATGAGCTCACGATCTGTCCGCGCTCTTCTTAAAACCTCGTCGTTGGTTATTCTTGCAGTTCAGGGAATTTTTAGAATCCGTCGCAGTATCCACAGCTCGAATGCTTCCAAGCGATTTATCGTATTGATCTTTAGTGTCCACAATTCAACTACGTACAGAAGAATAGGCCAAACATAGCATTTGATCATTCGTTGTCGGAGAGTCATATTTAAGTCACTATTACAAAATAGTGGCTTCATCGCAAAGAATGTAGAGCGTGCTATCTCAATCCGACTTTTAATTTCTACGTCAGAATCTAGGTTTTATGTTATAAGAGAGCCTAGGTATTTGAATTTTCTGACTCTCTCTATCTGTTCTCCATTCAGCTCCAGTTGGGCGTTTGCATGTTGTGAACGGCTGTTTACCATGAATTTGGTTTTCGTTGCATTTATGTTTAGTCCCAATTCCCTGCTGGCGTTCGTCACGCTGTTTAAAAGTTGTTGGAGCTCCTCTATGCTTTTCGCCATAATAACCGTATCATGTGCTTATCTCAAGTTGTTTATAGGAAGTCAATTGATGTTAATACCAATGTCAGTCTCCAATGCTTTCTTGAAAATAATATCCGAATACAAATGGAATAAAAGAGAAGATAATATGTAGCCCTGACATTGTAGCCCTACATTGTTTCTCGATTTCCCGTCGACTCGTATATTTTCCGTCTGATTCCAGTACAGGTTCCTTATAATTTGGAGATCTCCCTGATTAATTCCCGCTCTATTAGTCCGAGAGCTGGCACGAAATTTTGGGCAGGTATTTGAGGCAAGCTGAAAACTTGTCACATACCTCTCTGATTATGCCCCAACACGAAACTGCAGACAAGGCTGGGGATTAGCGGGGCTAAATCAACCCCTAAATTTTTTAAGATCTTATTTTTTTCGTTCTAAAAATATATTTGAGGCAATCTGCAATTTTGATATGTTGTAGTTTAATGTTTAAGGAATAAGAAAAAAAATAAGCCAGACAATTTAGTCGGGGTTTTAACATTGCTAGAGGCGTGCAAAAATATTTTGCAAAAAAATATAAAAAATGTATTTGAGGCAACTTGAAATTTTAACAGGGTATTATTCATAGCTAAAAAATAAGATTGTCAAAGAGACAGATCATTTTGCTGGGACTTTCTACCTGCCAGGTGATCAAACAAATTATGCATAAGTGCAAGTGAGCAGCGCTATAGACAAGCTGTAGTATGAGAGAGAGCGTTTATCGGCAGCTGTCTGCGTTCTGACTTGCCGCGTTACTATTGGCTCTGGCGGGGTCACGTGACTTACAATAGCCACGAGGTTTCTAATCGAAATTTCGGAGTAAAAAATAGAAATTTTTGTGAATTTCTACTAAAAACGGTTTATATAAAATGATTGTGTTGATTTGTGTGTGTTAAATGGACATATTTTTTGTTTTATTTTTTTTATCATAAAAAATGTCTTATTTAGTCAATTGTAATAGAAATCTAAATGTATGAATGACTTAAATATTTGACATTAGTGCAAAAATATTGATTTTTTCAACAAATAGTAAGACATTTTTTTACAAAATTAATTTTTCAACAACTTTTGTTTAAAAAATGTTTTTATAGGATTCATATTTTCGCCGCTACATCTAAAATATAAAAAATAACTTAGTTTTCGTGACAGTATTCAAACTGGAAATTTATACGGAAATTGAAAGTTTTTTCATCTTAAAATTAATAAGGGCTAACGTGTTAAAGAAAGTAATGAATGCAAAATTACAAAATCAGATTTATTAAGATAAAATAATAATACAACTGAAGAATTATTATGAGTACAAAAATATAAATTTTATTCATTTCACGTCAGAAATAAATTGTTGTTCATCTTCTGTGAATTGTATTTTTGGAAAGTTTCAGTCTCTTGGATAAATGGTTTGTACAGTTCTAGAGATTGTATTAATTTTTCTTTATCCAACGCAGCAAGCGGTTGTCGTTGTTCTTGATATTTTTTGAAACAAAAAATACAAATTTGTTGATTGAGCTGGGAATTTTAATCAATATTGCTATCCACGGGCGTACTTGACGTATCAGTGACATTGTCTTCGTCATCAACAACAACATGAGCTTCTGATGTAGATGTACATGATTGAAGTATAGATACAGATGGTTGTGGTGCTAATGGTGCTGGTGCTATGCAGATGTGGATGGTTGGAGTGTTGATGTAGATGGTTCTGCTGTAAATGTAGAGAATTCAACTGTAGTTGCTGATATAGATGGTTCAAACGCAGTTTGTCGATGTGACTTGTCAGATAATAAATTGTCTCAATAGAAATTTTTTAAAAAATGTAATTGAAATTTTCGTTGATAGTTAAAGCCTTATACAGTAATAAAATGAGATGTTTATTAGGCCAAAAAACATGCAATAAAAATGACTTTAACTCATTGGAAAAAAAAAAGTAACACTATCAAAATTTATTAATTTTATACTTATCAGAATAAATTTGTATTTAAATAAATAAGACGTAATTTTAGATATAATATATGAAATATAAATAAGTTTGAAAAATCTATGTTGAAATTACTTCTAACAGTTTTAGAGTGAACCTCAGAATTTTAGAGTGACCCTCAGAATTCGGGCAGGTGTTTTTGTGTATGCATAGATGTTAGAACTATTGAATTGAGTTATACAGGTAAAAGATCTTTTAATAATAAAAGTATATACTGAATATTGTATATTCAGTAAGAAAATAAGTAAACTCAATACTGTGAATGCTTTATTCCATTTGTGAGCATATATTACTTGAAAAATAATTAAATTAATACAAAATCTTCTACAGGAGTTGAAACATTAGATCCAAACACAATATTATCATAATATTTCTTCATCAACGCTAAAAAATTCTTACTACAATTTTGTGATAACCGTCTGTAAGGTTGGGAATCATTGGCAAAACAATATTATTGTATTTTAATCCGTGATGTTTACGGATTTCTAACACTTCATGACTTTTTGGGAGTTTTCTCTACAGAAGGAATCACTTTACCATCATCGTTTTTGCAAATGACACAAACTAATTTTTCAACACACATTTTGAAATTATTTAACTTATAAAACGTGTAACACCAATATTAGAATTATCCGACTGAGAATAACGACTCCGAAATTTCGACTAGAAACCTCATGGCTATTGTAAGTCACGTGACCTTGCCAGGGCAATAGTAACGCGGCAAGCCAGAACACAGACAGCTGCCGATAAACGCTCTCTCTCATACTACAGCTTGTCTATAGCGCTGCTCACTTGCACCTATGCATATTTTGTTTGATCACCTGGCAGGTAGAGAGTCCCAGCAAAATAATCTGTCTTTTTGACAATCTTATTTTTTAGCTATGAATAATACCATGTTAAAATTTCAAGTTGCCTCAAATACATTTTTTTATATTTTTTTGCAAAATGTTTTTGGGCGCGTCTGGCAATGTTAGAAACTCCGACTAAATCGTCTGGCTTATTTTTTTCTTATTCCTTAAACATTAAACTACAACATATCAAAATAGCAGATTGCCTCAAATACATTTTTGGAACGAAAAAAATAATATTTTAAAAAATTTAGGGGTTGATTTAGCGCCGCTAATCCCCAGCCAGGTCTGCAGTTTCGTATTGGGGCATAATCAGAGAGGTATGTGAAAAGTTTTCAGCTTGCCTCAAATACCTACCGAAAATTTCGTGCCAGCTCTCCTACTATCTGCAGTGGTTCAATGAGTTTTACATATTGAACACGATCGAACACCTTTTCGTAGTCAACAAAACAGGCAAATACGTCTTTGCGTTGATCTTTGCACTTCTGTAGTAGTACAATGAGAAAGAACAAAGCTTCTCTGGTCCCAAAGCCATATCTAAAACCAAACTGTTTTCTATCAAAATCGAATTCGCATCTCGTTCTTATTCTCGCATGTATCACTCTGAGGAAGGTCTTCAACAGGTTACTCATGATGCTAGTTAATCTGTATTCCTCACATCTTTTTGAGTGGCAAATCATCGGGGAGACTTCCACTAGTGTATATTTTGTTAAAAAGTTAAATGTGTTCAATGTTATCACCATTGATTAATTCGATAGGGACGTTGTCTGGGCCGACTGCTTTATTGTTTTTCCCAAGATTAATAGCGTGTGTGACCTCTGTTTTCGATATAAGTGAGGTTCATATGTTGTAGGTTTGTTAGATCTTTCGTCCTCAAACAGCTTTGTCCCCTAATCTTCCCAGACAGCCTGTTTTTGTTCTTCCTCAATTATTGGTCTATTGTTCGTATATAAGAGTGTAGGTGGTTTCCTTTTAAATGTTACTGCTGCTTCCTTCAGTTTGAGATGCATTTTAAAAGAATCATGCTCTAGGTTCAGGTCCTCCATTTCTTCACACATGTCCCTCATCCATTTTTCTTTGTCATGTCTGATTTCGCTTTTTATGTTCCGCTGTAAGACGTCATATCGGATCTTATCATTTTTAATTTTTCTTCTTTCCTCCATGAAGGCAAGAATTTCGTCTGTACTACAGCGCTTCCTTTTGATATTCTCTGACGGTTTTAAGGTCTTTTCGCTTATGTTGTTCAGACCGTTCTGTAGATTCTTCCAACACCCATTTATGTCGACCTCCGGACTGTTACTAAGGTTCCCCAATGCTACGTTTAGTTCAGTCGAGATTGGTGCTTTAATATCGATATTTTCTAGCTTGGATACATCAAGGGTGGTCGGCTCCACAGTTTTCTTGGGAGACTTAAGGCGTACTGCTGGATTGGTTATCAGGGCATTATGATCCGAACCTATGTCCGCACCGGGGTAGATTGTTGTTCTTTCCACGCAGTTTCTAAATCTACTATTTTTCAAAATATAGTCTATTTGGTTTCGCACGAGGATATCTGTCGTATCAACTGGCAAAGCCCATGTGTACAATCTTCTTTTCGATAGCTTGAACCAAGTATTGCATACCACAAGTGAGTTAGTCTGATATAATTCGTGAAATCTGTCTCCGCGTTCATTTGCCTCGCCTAAGCCAAAGTTTTCCACCAAATAACCTTTCCTACTTTCGCCGATCTTAGCATTAAAATCACCCAGCACCAAGTTGGTATTATTCCTTTTTATGGTTTTGAGAATTTTGGTTCGGTCGTCGTATTCTTTAGTGATAAAGATTCCAACTCCGTTTCTCTGGTGATTGTCATCGCTTGTGTTTCCTGCATAGTAAAACGTTCCTTCTGGGTATTTATACATTCCCTTGTTAGGCCATCGTACATCACTTACTCCCATAATGTCCACCTGCAATCTTTTTGCTTCTTGTATCGTGTTGTTCATATTTCCGGCCGCAAAGAGACTTCTAACATTCCATGTTGCGATTCGCATCTTGGATTTCATTGTATTCCACCGGGAGATTCTCTTAGCACCCCTTGCCCACCTAAGGGGGACCATTTTTCTTTCTCTGTAATCCATAGTGATGTCCTAGGGAACAAAATCCGGAGTGGTTTCCCCTTGCCTTCTCCGGTTCTAGCTTCAGCCGGTCCACTGGATGCCGACGCTGTTTGCAGCGGCCCACTCTAGGTCAGACGCTGCGAGGTGTTCACCATATTTGGTTATCCTCACTTAGTTTAGCCTGCAGGTCGATGCAGTTGCGCGGGGTGTGGCGCGAGGAGCCATAAGCGAGAATTGGGTACCATGTGAGGACCAGTCGAAGGTGCTACCTCTACAGCGCAACCCCAACAGCCCATACGTGCGTTAGCACCACCTATTTAGTGCGTAAATTATCTATATAAACTTCTTTTTGGATTTATTTCGTGTTTTCAGTTTGAGGGAGAGACAGCTGAGGTCGTGTTTTTGGAAAATAATACACTCAAATTTCACATGTCCGCAATTTATTAAATATAATGGGAAGGGAATAAATAGGCTTTTTCAGCTATACGTGCGTTAGCAGTACCTTTTTTTTTATTATTGAGGGGATTAGGAATCTGCTCATTATCAGACTTCCGGGCTTGGCTCAAGGCGATCTTATGCGCCCGGGGTGTGTCGGGTTAGTGTTCCAGTCCAGGAAGCACCGACCGACTAAACCCTTCCCCCTCTTTCGCTCACCACGCCGGAACCGCTCTCGCATTACTTCGGTCGTGGAGAGGTCTTCCCATTGTCTCCTCTCTATTTACCGTCTCTTTCC
>JAEQML010066926.1:0-19539 GCA_016904865.1 Pissodes strobi | reverse complement strand
AAACCTTTAAAAATCCAAATCGAAAGCAACAATTATGGGAAGATAACCCATTCCTACTACTCGTAACTATCAACCGAATAATACAAAAATTGCAGTCTGCCGCGTGGAAAGAATGAAATTCCCAAGCAAATTAGAGGTCCCAAAAAGTTATCAGAAGTTATCAGCCGGTGACTTGAATTAAAGCAAATCGGGGGGTCCCGAAAAGTTAAGAAATGTTTAAACCGAAAGTAGAATATGAATTTGACGGATCCAATGAGGCTTTACAGTAGGCTTTATTAACCCAATCCTTTAAAACATAGAACGGCCAGCAAACATTAATGTAATATAAATTAAGCAAAGTTATACTAATAACAAAATATCCTATTTTAGTGGTTTGATCAAACCTAAACGAACTGTGGCTCGCTTATCAACTAAAATAAATATAGTCACAAAGTGCCTGAGGGCAACATAACACAAATTGGCACGCTTCTGCACTGCACAGTGCTGTGTTTTAATACAGTACCGACTACGACTACATACTGTTTATCGTGTTAATTATAATTGCGACAAGTATACTAATTAAATGTTCAAGCTGTATTATAACCAGATATGCCGTGCTTAAATACCTGTCATATTTCTAAACCGAATTGGTTTGGGAGGTATTAATAAGGGTTTTAGCTGTCCTATATAATCTTTTATCAGTGTAAACGTGTAAAAGCAAATGTGAAAAATGCAGATATATATTACGGATTATGAAGGTTTTACACGCGCTTTCATGTAGTTTGGTATGGTCCGCTTTAGTTTAACCCGTAAAAGGGATAGCACAGTGTATTATAAGTTTTGTGCCAGTAGCAATATTTTATTTTTATATGCCACTTAGCGGTATTTAGGTTCCTTAATAGCGATTTACTTTGTCCGAAAAGTTAATCTACTTTTAGCTTTGGCCGTTAAGCCACATCATTAAACCTAATGATGCTACTATTATACATAAGAATATTGCTTAATACTTGTTAAATACCATTTTTCATAGCATAAAATTATATGTAGTTGAATAAATTCATTGTTGGAGAAATTTTTTCAGCATCCGTTGATTCAACACAACTTAACTAATTCCAAATCTTCTACATATTACTTGCACAGCAATATATATTTAAAAAACAATATTTTTGTAGAAATGCCCGGACACGTCCATCTGATTTTATTTTTTCCAAATTGCAAACTAATTTTGAGTTAAACTTGTCACGCTCCTTGCTAGCTTCTAATTTTATTTATTTATTTTCACTTCAAATTAGAAGAAACTGACAGTGAATGAAGTTATGACAAGAACATTTACATACATTTAAATTTACATGAATAAATAAGTCTTCTTCTGCTGAAGTATATGGACATATCTCAGACACATTCACTATTAACGCGGGCGTGCCTCAGGGAGCAATACTTTCACCAACTTTGTTCCTCATCTGTATTAATTACCTGCTGACCGAAACGAATAATCCTGTTTACAGTTTTGCCGATGATAGTACCCTTGTCTCCCAATTTAGATCAGACAAACCTTTACCAGCGACTGAGACTTATCACCGAAGACAGAAGCAGATTACAGTAATTAATCAAGACCTGGCGAAAGTTCAAACTTGGGGCGACGGAAATTTGGTCCAGTTTAATGCAGCAAAGACCCAAGCAGCCACGTTTACCAAGAGGGCCAATACGGCGGGCCCTGACATCATTATGGCAGGCGACCATTCTTTCATCTTCGTCAATCGGGATACCGGGTGTCTCAGTCAACAGCAATATGTTCTGGCATGACCACGTTGCTAACATCGCAAAAATCAGCCTCCCAGAAGATTGCTGCGCTATTTCTCAACAAAAACTGTATACACCGCACCAGGTGCTCTTGCTCTACAAAGCGCAAATAAGACCGTGCTTAGAATATTGCTCACACATCTGGGGTGCCGCACCAAAGAACACCCTAAAGCTGCTGGGTTCCATTCAGAAGAGAGCTGTACGTCTCGTGGACGACCCGGAGTTGACCCGGAATCTGGATAGTCTGGAATACCGTAGACATGTGGCCGAGATGTCCTTGTTTTACAGATACTTTCACGACAGATGTTCCTAGGATCTGGCCCGCCTCATCCCGCCCCTGGCAACGCCTGTCAGACAGTCACAACAGACGGCAAGAGCGCACCAGCTCGTGGTACCACTGGAAACACCTAGAACATCGCGTTACAAGAACTCCTTAGTCTGGCGCACTGCATCACTGTGGAACTCACTCCCAGGACATCTGTTCCCCCTAATTACAACATTCAAGAACCGTGTCAATAAACATCTTCACACACACACACACCCCGCCCGTCAAGCGCCATAGGATCTCTCTTTAGTGTGTGTGCCACTGCTATATAAAAAAAGACAACACGCTATTAACAGTTGAAATAACAAAAAAAGCTAACAGTCCAATTACAGTTAAAAGAGAATTTTAGCTGGCTGCAATATTAAACGACGTCAAATATCAGAGAATTCAACCAATTACAACAAAAACGTTTAAATATTTCGGTTAGCCAGCTACTAAAAATCGATAGTTACTATTAATCACCTGTGATAAAACCAGTAGAGTGAATGAAAATAGGTAGGAAGTTATTAAAATAACCAAATCATGATCGTGTTCCGGCCACACTTCTCGAGGCCACTCGAGCGCAATATATACTAGCAATATCTTAATACTGCTAAAACAATAGTGAAACCGAAAAGTGCATAGTCTAGCACGATATTTACGTAGTTGGTTCTGATAATAGGTGAAAATTGTTAGACTTACTTTAGATTAAAATCGAAATATATTACCGTTAAGGTATTAAACATCGAAAGCATCAGCAAAGAAAAAAGTAGGTCTTAAACTGTGGGCTTTTGAAAGAAATGTATTAAAAAAAGGTTGAAATGTTGATATTGACGAAGTTAATAATAAAGCAATAATTAAGGTATAAGAAATATTTAAATTATAAAAATAATCTAGACTTCGATTTGATCAGCTAAAATGACTAATCGGGACCCATAAGCAGCTCTCGAGGCAAGTCCTAGAAGGAAACATACTCGACCGTTAAACACAGTGAACTCTAAGCAGGAGAAGGACTCTCCTAGGTTTACATGACAAACACACGATCGACTTCTTAGGTCAAAGAGGAATTCTTCGTGTAAAAACTGTAAAACATCAACATATTCAAGGCTTTTGCCCAAAACCCAAGGCAAGGAACATTTACAGACAAAGGAAATTACACAAAACAAGAAAATCATTATTTTGCCTGTGGCGGGGTGCTAGGCTGCTTCAAAAAATTGACGAGACAAAGCATCTGCAAGGGCAATTAAAGAATCATTAGCTACTATCCAGGCGAAATTACAAAATGGAAAAATATAGAAAAAACAAAGAGTAATTTACCTGACGAAAACAGTGTTAGTTATCGAACTGATTCTAGGCACCAAGCTAATAACAAGAAGACCACGCGCAATCTCCATATAAAGATTTCAAAATTTTAATAAGCCAATGCCTTACGAGCTTCATAGAGAAGGCTTTCGCGTCAATATTTCAAACAATCACCCAATCTATTGACCTGACAAATCTTATTTAACTTAAATATATGCTCTGGTCACAAATAAAATAGGTACTTATTTATTCTTCCCTTATTTCACTAAAACATGTTTCACTATTAGTTCCAGTACTAACCAATTACGTGCCAAGGATCTGTTCAAATCACAGCAGGCACATTTGACAAGGCTTCTAAATATTCAGCTCAAGTTTTTCAGACAAACACTCACATTCTTTTGAATTTCCAATTCTCTCATTCCACTACGCTGCTCTACAACGCCTATAGGCATGTTCTATTCCGTAGCTGTAATCTCTAGGGATACTCCACAATAAGAAGTTCCAAAAAGTAAAATAACATCTCGGAATAAGCATTAGTAGAGCTAGTCAACCGATAGTGTCACGAAAATGTTTTCTATGACAAGTGCAAAGCAAAACGCCTAATCAAGTTGCCAATTAACCCTATTCTTGAAATGTCAGTCACAAAGTAATTAACTCTTCCGACCGTATCCAACACCAACACTACCATGGCAGAAGTCAAGTTTCATCGCCATGATATGCATAAAATCCTTAAATAACTAGATACGCAAAAGGCATCAGAACAGGACGGAATACCTGCCATCGTGTTAAAGAACTGCGCCAACGAAGTAACACCCGTTTTTTCCAAGCAAGGAAAGGGGATTTGCCCATCTTCTTGGAAAGTCGCTCGAGTGCAACCTGTTCCAAAAAAGGCAAGTAAATCATGCCCTCAAACTATCGCATAATTGCCTTGCTTCCAATAATCTCCAGAGTCATGGAACGTGTAGTCAATCAGCAACTGCTCAAGTACCTCGAGAACAACAGAATAATCAATACGGCTTTCGCAGAAAGAAATCGACAGGTGATATATTGGCCTATATCACTCATATATGGAGTAGGGCAATTGAGAACTACGGGCAGTCTCGAGTGATTGGGTTGGATATTTCGAAGGCCTTCGACAGAGTTTGGCATGACGGACTGCTCAACAAACTGCCGTCCTTGGGAATGCCAGCCTCTCTCTGCAGCTGGCTTGCCAGCTTCCTTAAGAACCGATCTCTGCACATTGCAGTTGATGGACACATCTCAGACACATTTACCATTAACGCGGGCATGCCTCAGGGCGCAATACTTTCACTAACTCTGTTCCTTATCTATATTAATGACCTGCTAACCAAAACAAATAATCCTGTTTACAGTTTTGCAGATGACAGTACCCTTGTCTCCCAGATCAGAAGAACCTTTACAGCGACTGAGACATCACCGCAAACAGGAGCAGATTAGAGCAGTTAATCAAAAATTTGGTCCAGTTCAATGCAGCAAAGACCCAAGCAGCCACGTTTACCAAGAGGGCTAATACAGCTGGCCCTGACATCATTTTGGCAGGATCGACCATTCCTTCATTCTCGTCAATCGGACTGCTGGGTGTCTCGGTCAACAGCAATATGTCCTGGCATGACCACATTGCTAACATCGCAAAATCAGCCTCCCAGAAGCGTGGTGAGCTATTTCGTAACAAAAAACTGTATACACCGCAGCAGTTGCTCTTGCTGTACCAAGCGCAAATAAGACCGTGCATAGAATATTGCTCACACATCTGGGGGTGCCGCACCAAAGCACACCCTAAAGCTGCTGGATTTCATTCTGAAGAGAGCTGTGCGTCTTGTCGGTGACCCGAAGTTGGCCCGGAATCTGATAATCTGCAACACCGCAGACATGTTTGCATGTGGCCGAGATGTTCCTGTTTTACAGATACTTTCACGCAGATGTTCCCAGGATTTGGCCCGCCTCATCCCGCCCCTGGCAACGCCTGTCGGAGAGTCACGACAGACGGCAAGAGCGCAGCAGTTCGTCGTACAACTGGAAATACCTAGAAGATCGCTTTCCAAGAACTCCTTTGTCTGGCGCACTGTATCACTGTGGAACTCACTCCCAGGACAGCTGTTTCCTCTTAATTAAAACCTTCAACTATCCTTCAGGAACCGTGTTAATTAACATCTTCGCACACACACCGCTCGTCGAGCGTCATACGATCTCCCTTCAGTGTGTGTGCCACTACCAAAAAAAAAATATTTTTAAAAAACGAAGGAATTCAAACTGAAATAACACTGCATTTTATAATGATATATGTCCAGCACTAACTTCCACCATCACGAAGCAATTAGAAAATAAGCAAAGATAATCTATCTGAAAATTAAATCAGCAATTTTGTTGCGCTAAGAAAAGTATATAAAACGCACCTATACTAGGTATACATTTAATAAAATTAAAGAACAGTGAGAACATTTAGGCAAAAATTGCAAGGGAAGTTGATATTGTTGACAGCATGTTCTCGAAACAAAATTGAAATTAAAGCTATTGGCACCCACTTCATACCAAATATTTTTTGAAGTGAAAACTTCTTTAGCGTCGTTATCCGGCTGAGAACCAAACCGATCTTTAGCTGAAAACAGGAGTGATTTGAGACTCGATGAAACGAAAAAAGCGACAGCAATAAAAATATATAGATCTATAGGATGTAGCCTGTGAGAGAATGAGCTAGAGCAAAGTATACGCATATTCACGGATCCTAAACGGTATTATAGCAATGGAGTAAAAATGCGGTGCTGTGATTGATTTCTGATGGTCATGGGGTGTTAAAATTTTTAATGACGTTTTTCAGTTTAAAGCACATACTTGGGTGATATGATTGTACAAAAATTGATGGTTTACATTAAGAATCTTATGTAGATAGAGTCAAGTTTAGTTTAAGTACTTTGAGTTAACTAAACAGTAATTCATGCCGAATGTATCAGAATGACTCAAGTCTTCAAGGTTCAGTGAATTGCTTTCAACACATTTGGTGGTGCAGTGGTCAGACGTGCTGCTTGTCATTCGCACTGCCCCCGTTCAATTCCCGTGGTAGCAAGACCAAATACATTTAAATTTCATATAGTTATTAATATCGCTTTGCTGAAGTTTTCAGTTCTGCTCTGAGGTTTTAAGCACACACCTTTTTATTTAAAGCAAGCGCATGTCTGACCCCTTTCGCCTCTCTCAGATGGCAATGAAGTAAAAGAATAATGTCAAAACAGACGAAATGATTTTGCCGTAATTAATTACAGAAGTAATATTATATCTTAAAATGAGGCCAATATATGTATATCATTCTCATGTGTGCTCTTATTTTAAAATTTAATCGATATCTAAACAAATCCTTATGACAGCGAGTTTAACCGAGTTCTTGACAAAACAATGAATGAAAAATAACTCAAATAGCAAAAAGAGCGAATACAATTTTAATGTTAGATGAAATTAGACTTTTATTAACTGGCAAGCATTCTGTCATTTTCTAACCAGTCATCATCATCATCAATCAGCCCCTTTGCGTCCATTGTTGGACATAGGCCTCCCCCAGATGCTACAAGTTGTCTTTATGTCGTCGATTCATCGTGTCGGTGGTCTACCTCTGCTGCGTTTGTCTGTACGCGGTCTCAATTCGAGTAGTCTTTTAGTCCATCTATCATCCTGCGTTCGAGCCACATGACCAGCCCAGTCCCACTTCAGTTTAGCGATGGATATGATTACATCATTAACACCAGTTCTTCTGCGTAGATTCTCATTTCGTATGTGATCTCTCAGGGTCACACCAAGCATCAGCCTCTCCATTTTTCTCTGCGTTACTTTGAGCCTCTTAGCAGAGGTGGTTGTTAACGTTGAAGTTTCGGAGCCTACGTCATAACGGGCAGCACGCATTGGTTAAAAGCTTTTCTTTTTAAAGTGATTGAAATGTCGTTTTTTAGGATATGCCTCAGCTTCCCAAATGCTGCCCATGAGAGGGCGATTCTTCTTTCCAGTTCACGCGTTTGGTTATCTCTGCAAATGCGTATTTCATGGCCGAGGTATATATAACTATCCACCAGCTCAATTTCGTTCGTGACAATGTTTATATTACCACTGGGAACAAGGTTTGTCATACATTTTGTTTTTAACATGTTGATATTCACGCCAACCATCGCGCAGACCTCCTGTTGATCCCGTAGCATCAGGCTTATGTCTCCCAGGCTATCCGAAATCAATACTATATCATCCGGAAAGCGTAGATTATTTAGGTTTTGTCCATCGATGTTTAAGCCTCTTTGGTCCCAATCGAGTCTCTTGAATGCGCTTTCCATAATTGTGATGAACAACTTGGGGGACAACGTATCGCCTTGCCTTCCACCTCGGCCAATGGGTATGCGGTTGTTATTTTCATGTAGCTTTACCGTCATTGTTGCATTTTTGTAGATGTTATGGATAAGTTTAGTGTATCGGTAATGCCCCCAAAACCGCATCCAATTCAAAGGTGTCGAAAGCCTTGTGAAAGTCGACAAAAGCCAGGGCCAGAGGCCTATTATTATATTCGATTGTTTTCTCAACCAATGTTTTAATGCTCTGTAAATGGTCATTAGTGCCAAAGCAGCCACGGAAACCCGCCTGTTCTACAGGTTGAAAAACGTCGAGCTTGCTCTCTAGTCGGGTGGTTATAATTCTGATGAACAGAATTTAAATGGCCATACTTTGTATTTTTCAGATTCATCACACTAATTTGATGAAAAATTATATCAATGAGTCTGGGCACTTTTACATTTAAATATTTTGATGCCCTCACACTTTTCTTTCACATTGTATATATACAGGGAATAATTGAAGTAATTTCTCAACCAGCCCGCTTAATGCATCAATGTACTTTAAGTTAGCAATGACGTTATTGTCAGATTTTGCATTTCTTTGGGAAAAATACGCAGAATGAACGAATTTAAAATAAAAAAGTATTTTTGAACGAGGAAATTTTTTCTGTCTATACGTTGTCTAAGACCGAAAGCTAACGTATAACCCCGACTCAGCAAATTTGTATTGCGCTCTCAAGTATTTCATTATTTTCTTACAAACTAAAAACATACAAAAAATATAAACTTTTCGATTGTTTACTTCCTTTTCCCGATAAACCAAAGCTTTCCAAAACAATTTCCAGGAAAATATCAAAGCTACGGCAGTCCCCGTCCGATTCATTTTCAAAATACATTAGACAAGTCCCAAACCATCGATAAAGAAAAATGAATGGCATCAGATACGTCACTGTGATTCATCGGAGAGGTGACTTTGCAGTGCCTTTCATAACTTTTTACATCGCCCGATAAACGAGCGTCAAGCCCGACGATAGGGAATTTATTGGCATATTTCGAAGGAGCTTGGGATGAAATTTAACAGCTCAACGTTCATAATATATACACTGAATAATATTCGCGGACATAACAAAAGGTATCAGATATACAAAGTGCCTTCATTTTGAAACAAGCTAGCGCTCACCCTTAATAATATTCTATTTTAATTAACTTTGATATATGCATGGGAATATAATATCTAGGGAGATCTTAAAACACTATAATAATGAAACTTTAGATTTTTGGGTCTGGAATAGTAACTACCTACACTCCGATATTTTAAATAAACAAATTTAGCGCTTACATCTTTCAGTCCGTAAGAATAATTCATGAGAAGTACTTTTATGGGACCATGAACATAATTATTATTAGTGTATATACTGCTAGCTATTCCAAGATCTAGATAAACCGCTGACTTAAAATGTGTACACCAAATGCCATATTACTCCA
This sequence comes from Pissodes strobi, assembly GCA_016904865.1. NCBI lineage: Eukaryota > Metazoa > Arthropoda > Insecta > Coleoptera > Curculionidae > Pissodes > Pissodes strobi. The sequence continues at coordinate 10,347 of JAEQML010066926.1, read as the reverse complement.
AGTATTGCCACTATTTCCACCAAAATTACCTGGATTTTTCTTTGCATCTAATACGCATCTATATAGTGAGCTGTCATCTGTAAAGGCTATTGGAGCAGGAGTCCCCAGGGGTCAGTAGTGGGGCCCATTTTGTACAATCTTTACACATGCGATGTCCCAAACACAGGCACGGGAACAATACGGACGATACGGAGACTCCGAGATCATCAGCGAAGAACTGCTTGATTTCTTGGATATGTTCCAGGAATGGGCCCAGAGAAATAAAATCAGATTAAATGGTGGAAAACACAGGCAATTTTGTCTCAAAGGAGAAGGCTTCGGCCAAGTAGAAATATTATAGTTGAAGGTGTGGCCATACACAGGGGCACTCGTCTAGTGAAATGTATATTTGAATTAACAATAATTAAGTCGGTAGCAAGAGCTCAACTGACGTACTGTTCAACCATTTGGAGAAATATGAGTAAGACCAACTTAGAAAGGCTAGTGTCAGTCAAAAATCAGGCTCTTAGGAGGGCAGTCAATGTTCGGTGGTTTATCTGAAATGTTGACTTGTATAGAAATGGACGAAACTGAGGGAGTTCATCAGGAAGAAAGCAGATAAATTCTGTAAGGATATTAATACACCAAAGTGTGATGAACTTAAAAAGATAAGTTCATATGATCCGATACAAAAAAGGAATAGACTTAAAATTTACTATAAGAATCCTAAAGACTTGGTAATTCGAATGGATTAGTCCAAGTGTCACCCCCCCCCCCCCCCCCATATTCCCAGTTTATGGCGAAGCCGTCGCTCTGTAAACTTTCTTCATGCAGCAAACAGAACTGAAAACGGAAGTTCATAAGGATTGCTAGTATTGCGAGGTGCCGTGTCAAAAGCAGTGAGGTTTAAAGCTGCACAGATGTTGCATCCGTAACTTTAAGACGGAGTGGTGAGCTATAGCCTCCGTTGACGGTGAGGTTTTAGTGGGTATGCTTTAGGGAGAACCCCACACTCCCATCAGCCTTAAAGGGTAGCTTAGCAGCTGGCATCTCTCTGATCCCCATAGGTAAATTATTGAAAATTTTTGTCAGGCTAAAATCTCAGCCCATCCTGATATATATAATATATAATCTTTGTGTGGGATTAGCAAAGTGTATTTTGAATAAAGCATATAAGTTCCTTTGCCTGTAATAAGCTAACAAATTTCTACCAGAGCCAATATCACGGAATTACTGCCAAGCTCATCTTAACTTATACAATCTAAATAAGCCGTAGGGCCCACTTTAGCTTTGCCCGACCAGTTGACGACTTACGGACCTTTGTAATAAAATATGTTCCCATTGTATGTATAGCACTAGATTACCGATATGAATGTGCTAATAACGAAGGACGACAAAATTTAAAATATAGAGGTATTATTGTGGTTTTATGAAGCTAATTCACAGAAGTATTATTTGATCCTCTATTATTGTGCTGAGTTACCTTCCATTTGTATGTATTCTTGGTTAGTTTTAGCTAAACTGAATTGATTTTTCTCTTGTAGGGTAATTGCAAGATATCGTTAGGTTACTGTAACTAGCTCTTGACTAATACATCAATTTAAATTTTAATTTGAGAAGAGTTATAAAACTTATTTGTATATATTTGTAATAATTGCTTAGAGTGAAATCTCAAAGTCAAAATTAATACAAGAAGCTAACCTTTGTTGGCAACGTAGGGATATGTTATATTTGGTCAAGGAATAATTTCTCCGCAGTGATATCTTCTTTAGAAGTACTTGGCTGCGGTAACATTTCGCCAGAACTGAGAAGTTTGGTACATTTTTCTAATATCCGACCACTTTTTGGCCTTGAGGTTCAGAATCGAAAGAAGCTTGATGTTAACCGCACGTTAAACTGGAACCTTCCCGAGCATTAGGGTGGGAGTCTAACTTGTCATTTAAACTGTCAACTGCTTGGGGAATGGAAGTTCACGAATATCTAGAATATTATTTTGATGCCGAGCTATCAGTAATTGCATCATAAATAGGAAACACTTATTCGGGCATGGATTCGGGATTAGACGGAAAAATACCAGTAGCTTTAAACCCCGACACTGCATTAGAAACCGTGCATGCATTCCCCCAACTTTTGGGAAGCAGTTGGCCTGGTTAATTTCCTTCCAGCATTGGCACGAACCCAATATTGACAAGCACCGTAGAAATAAGACTTCTCTCTCTCCCTGCAGCTCTTACAATCCTGGGTGGGTCCTGGCTGACTTCACGATATGCCTCCACTGAACTCGATCCATCATTGCTTCTTCTGGGTGATCAACATTTAAAATTTTTAAATCCGCTGTTATGTTACCTTTCCAGCGCAGTCTTGGTCTTCCCAACGGTCTTCTTTCGACTGGTACCTCTTACCAAATTAGTTTGACGGTTCTTTTATCCTCTAGCCTCTTAACATGGCCAGCCCATCTCAGTCTCTCTGATTTAATGATTTTGACAATATCTGGCTGATTGTACAGAACTTCCAACTCTCTGTTAGTTCGGATACGGTATCGCTGTGTTGCAGCGTCTCTGACCCATATATACACCGCAGAATTCTTCTTTCAGCTATTCGTAGTCTGCTTTCGTTCTGCTTAGTCACACATGCATAGGTCAGTATCGGTCTTATAATCGCGTGGTATATTCTTATTTTAGAGTTTCTAGAAATAAATCTGGATTTCATTATTTTTTGCAATGCAAAACAACAACGGTTTCCACTTTGAATTCTGGCATCGATCTCATGCGTCATGTTATTATCAGACGTTAGGGTAGCTCCCAGGTACTTAAACTCCCGCACTCTTTCAAAATTACACCGGTCCATAGTGACATTCTGGCCTATTCTATCTCTACGTTCAGTTCTGGATGTTATCATGTACTTGATTTTAGCTTCGTTAATTTCCAGCCCAACTTTCTTTGCTGCGTCTTCCAATTTAAAAAAGTCTTCTTTTACACTTATCGTTGTATTACCCACTATATCTAAGTCATCTGCAAATTCTAGTATCAGCCTAGGGCCCTGATTTCTAAAAAGCAGAGTTTGAGTTTGAGCTGCTCGTATAATTTTCTCGAGGGCTACATTAAAGAGAAGTGGCGAAAGTGCATCCCCCTGCTTTAGACCATTATTGATGGTGAAGAAAGTGGAAAGTTTCCCTTCGATCCTCACTGCACTCGTAGACTTCTCCACACAAGCCTTTGTTAAGTTGATAAGTTTGTTAGGGATGCCAAGCTCTGCTGACATTGCATTCCACAGTTCGACTCTTAGAACGCTATCATATGCTTGCTTAAAGTCGATAAAAAGTTGATGTAGTGTTTTATTGTGTTCCCAATATTTCTCCATCATCTGTCGAATTGTAAAAAATTGATCTATAGTGGAACGGTTCTTTCTGAATCCGCACTGATAATCGCCTGTTTGATGTTCTAAGTAGGGATTCAGTTTATCCAGTAGTAACAGTGGAAATGCCTTGTAACCAGTATTTATCAGTAGAAATAAGACTTAAGGGACTTAAACATGGCCCTATGAAGAGGTTGTAAGTAATCATTATCCCGAGCTATTTCGAGCAGTTCCACGGAACTAGAATGGAATGCATGTCCATTGTCCATTCAGTATCAACAGGACTTATCCGGCAGGTTCACGAGGAATAAAATGTTCCTTCCACCATGTTGTAACAATTGCAGTGTTGACATAAGTTGATTGTTGGGACATGTATATCAGAGAACTAGGAGTCATGCCATCTTCGTAGTCGACTTTTTTGTATTTTCCTTCAAAAATACAGGTGTTCGTTCTGCGTTGCAACATGAGATACAAGAGATTGTTTCCCCTTTTTCTGAGCAAGTGGTCATCGAAACATTTTTAGAACCGTCTTCAGCGACGACAATACTGATCCTATTGATCATTTGCAGTTCAGTCTCGTCAGTGTTGTATATGCAGCCTGGTGTGTTGAAAAGTTCATGTTCTGTGAAAGGTAACAAGTCTTGGAGTAGTGTTATTAACATCCAATGAAAATATTAGTCAGGTACGAGACAGAAATATGAAGAAAACCAAAATTGTCCCTAAAAAAATTGCTCACAAGGGGAAAACACAAATAGCTGTGAGGAGATCTAGAAAAGCTAGTTCTAGTTTAGATTCAGAAGAGGTTGATATGGTCCTGGAAAGTGATAACAATCAGGCTGACTTTGATGAGGATTTGTGCATTGGTTGTTTAGAAAATGATTATGAAACAAAACGAAAATACGATTGGGTTAATGACTGGGTTGGCTACACGAACCAAAAGTTTGAAATAATTATTAACTTCTGTTCGGTTCACGCCCTGATTTCATGCAATGGAGGCACGTGCTTTTCTGAGGCATCAATCTGGATATCGGCGCAGAAAAGAGTTGAAGCAGTCGTAGCCCGCTTTCTCACTTTCCTCATTGAACCTGTTAGGCTAAGGCCAGACCGCAAGCTTAGTGGTAAGATAACAGGTTAGGAGGTTTGCTAAGATACCAAGATATTAAGCCACACTCCCTATCTAGGTGGTGAGATAAACTGTTGATACTACATAAAAAATGGCGGTTTCAAAACTGACTAGAAAGTTATTTCTTTTAGAAAATTCTAATTTGAAATTTAAAATTTATCGACCTCTTAGGACATGTCGGGTACACGATATTAATGTGACAAGAGCAGCTTGTGGGGAGTTTAATCTCCTATACAAAAAACTACGTGCTAATGATGACAATTTTTTTTCCTACTTACGTATGAAACAAGAAACTTTTGATTTGTTGCTAAGTAAAACCAAGATACACTTACAAAAGATGGAAACCATCTATAGATGTTGCATATCACCCGAGGTACGACTTGTTGTTACATTAAGGTAAGTAAACTTACGCTGTTTTAAATAAGTTGTATTCATTATTTTATTTATTCATTTTATTCATTATCATTTTATTCATTATCCTTAATACAAGTAAATGGTATTTGAGCATCGTCAGATACATAATTTTGAACGTAGTTAGTTAGTGAATAGGAATTCTTAAAGGCCTTGGCTGATTGTAATGTATTTGGTATAGTTCTCAGTACTTCTTATACGGACCCTGATGCTTGAGAGATGCCAGATTGGGATATCTCAGCACTTGTTTTGGTATTTTCGGATGTTTCTCCTTCCTGAAGTTCCTCTAAAATTAAAATAAATAAAAAAAAAATTAATCATGGATTTTCGCTTTCGCAGAAGTGGTATTTTCTTCATATATGGTACAAGGCTCTGGAAAAAAGCATATCATCGCTACTTTCCGTTCTACTCTCTCTTTTAGCAAGATATCAACTTTTTTCCTTTCGAGATCCAACAGCTGCTCATCACGTTGAAAAGAAGAGGAAGTTAATTTTTTCTCTTTGGTTTCGGTCTATTGAATGAGATTGAATCTGATGACGCAGGAGAAAAAACCTGTTGGTCTAGGTTATTTTCAAATTCTACAGGTGGTACTAGTGAAATTGGAGAATTAATTTCCTGTTCGTTGCTAGGTGTCGCAAGCTGAGATAAATTTGAATCTCGTTCTGAAACTGACATTTTGTCTCTTAAAAGCATCATTTGCTCAAAATATGCCCATGAACTTGTTGTCACATGTCCACCTCCATCTCCACTTTTCGGTTTTCCAATTTTTTGAAGTTCTTTAAAAAAGTAAGTTCTCATGTTTTTCCACCTTGTTCTAACAGTTTTTTTTCTAAAAGTAAAAAATATAATAGAACATTTATCAAAAACCCATAAAAATATATTTTTAATAGACATAAAGCCAATAGTTAGCGTTGTTTTAATAATTTTGTGTTTTTTTCAGGTATTTAGCTACAGGGAAACCATTTCGTTCTCTAGCGTTTCATTTTCGACTAGGACGAAGTACTATAGCAGAAATTGTGAAAGAAGCTATTTTATAGAATTTTTTTAAAGGATGAATACATGGCTTTACCCACAACTGAAAAGTGGTACGCCATCTCAAAATTTTTTTATGAAAATTGGAATTTCCTGAACTGCCTTGGAGTAATTGATAAAAAGCAAAAGTGATTTGCCCAGCGCACAATGGTTCAATGTATGATAATTAGCATAATACGATCCTTTACAAATGTACGACACTATGCTATATTAGCAACTTCTGATTGGTGGGTTAACGTCACCTTAGACTACTGTTAACTCATCACGCATGACCCCCCGCTCGCTCCGGGGCGCAACCAGACAAAACTAACTGAAACTAACCCAAATTTACCAAAAGAAACAAACATAACCTTAAAAAAATAAAGAAAAGTATTGCCGCCGACGGGAACTGAACGCGGGCAGTCCGTATTGCAAATACAGGATCTGACCACTAAACCATCTAGACCTGCTGGAATAAACAGACTGGACCGTAGATAAAGTAAAAGTGACGTTAATCCACCAATAAGAAGAGACTAATATAGCACATGACAGTAAGGGATCTTGAAATGCTTATAATTATAAACAGTATTTTTCCATTTTGCTGCAAGCTTTAGTTGATGCAGATAGCAAATTAATTTTTGTAGATATTGGTACCGAGGGACGCCAATGCGATTTGAGCAACTTTAGAACGTCGTCTTTATTCCATGCGCTCGAAAGTAATAGTCTTAATATTTCAGTCAACAAAGAACTTCCTGGTACCAATATTAAAATTACATTTGTAAAAGTAGGTGATGGTGGTTATCCTTTATTGCCCTATTTGATGAGGCCTGTTGGGAAAAGAAACCTTGATAATTCAAAACAAGTTTACAACTACCGCCTGTCAAGAGCACGTCGAAGTGTTGAATGTTGCTTTGGAATTATGTCCCAAAACTGGAGGATCTTGTTAAAACCTATTGAATGCAATGTAGAAACAGCAAAATATATTGTCAAAGCTACCTGTATATTACACAATTCCGTCCTCAGACATCCGAAAGGCATAATCAGGATAGAAACAACATTTTGCCCTCAAATAACTCAGTGACATAGATTTTTATTGTCTGCCCTAAAAACGAGGAAAAAACTTGTAACCGATTTTAATGGAGTAGGTACGGTTCCATGGCAAAATGATTTAGCTTTACCCGAAAATAGAATTCAGCTTCAAGATGTACAAAATGTGTATGTTCCAAATTCAGAAAATTTAATCAAATTATTGTCCAAATTTAGCGCGGAGTCCAATGCGGCGGTCAACTGACGGCTCGCGCATGCGCATTCGGTGCTACTAATATAAATCACGACATTGGTTGTCTCTCCCGTATGGCCATCTCACCCGGATTTACCCTAGTGCATGTGCAAGTGCCTGTATAAAAGTGATAAAAACTCTATCATGTTGTGCTATTTTTGTTTAAATTAATATGGGTCTAAACTTTTCTTCTTCAATTCGTTTTTGGTTAATTATTGCTCAACTTGTCCTGAATTTTAGGTATTGAAATAAGCGTACCTACGATATGACTATAGCTTACAGAGTACAAAGCGTATCGCAACAAAACCTTACATGAAATTAGTTTCGCCGAACAATAATCTAAAATTTAATGCTCTCTTAGTTATTGGGGCATCCATATCGTTAATCTAGTATTCTCCAAACAATGCCGGATAGGTGTTATTACAAGGACCCGAATTTTGCACACTGGTCAGACACACAATGCTAAAGTAGTCGCAAGGGTTTGGATATTATACTGTACAAGTGGAAATGGGCTCGACGTTGGTAGGAAGTAATTCTCTCCGAATAATATTAAAGGTATATCTAGGTATTTGATGGAATGTTGTTACTCAAATGGCGTCCAAAGGGATGACAATTTCAAGCAAACCTTTAACCAAATGCGATAAGAAGTTGATTAAAATGGAATTTTGTCGAGGTGAATAAGGGGCTATAAAGTATAATAATTAAAGTCAATAATCAAGATTAATATAGTATTACTTTTGGCAAAAGTGGACTTTATTATGATGCTGTCAGGCGTGAGTATGTCCAAATTTATGTAGTATTAAATAATTATTCTTGCAACAAAAGTTTTCAGTTCAGATATAATTAAAATAGTCATTCCAGGGAATGCTGAAAGGGTAGCACATACCATTTTAAGTAATATTGTCAGTAGATAACACGAAATTGAAAAACTGTATTAAAACATACTCAAACGGAAGAACACAGATTGCGTCTAAGGAGTGGACTAAGTATGCAGATTGTGTTTCAATGCCAAATGATCATTGCAATTTTAATATTTGCGACAGGGATTAACTACTTGATAGATTTTCCAGTCAAATCAGAGGCGAATAAATGCTAAATCCAATGGATTTCATCCTGAAATACCACTCCAGTAGATTAAACAGTGTTCCTTTTTTATTGAGTTAGCAGTCATTTATGGCCCCAAAGCATGACGAGGCCATTCCATGCACTATATTTATTTCTTTATTTTATTCCCTTCAGTTTCCTGGGATCTCGACGTCCATGCCAACCAAGGTGATTTTATATATTTGATTAAGAGACGGTGTTCAACGCTGCATCATTTCAGTGCATGCAGTTTCATATCGAGGATGGTTGTGGTAAGCTTAAGAACAAGTAGTTGATGATGACCTAAGTTACAAAACTTTTTTTATACAGTCTTAACCGATGCTTATATTGAGCTCACCTTGCAGTTTCTTTGTAGTTTCTTATTACTCTATATGTAACTCATTCCATAAAGTACATATGTCATTGAAAAAACCATATTTTTCAGCCTCGGTATTGCTCGTACCTAAGGTGAGAAACCAAACACTATTAAAGGAATTTGGGTTTCTTGCACAAGTCGAACAAGGCACTTGGATTTACATTTCGTGAAAAAACAGTCGCATTTAAGCCCTAGGTTCAGTTGCACTTGTGCATCGCTCTTAGTGACTAATGATAATCTGTCGAGCAATCCATGTAATAAGTTTCTTCTATTGTCTGTTTAAATTTCATAATTTGAGAAGCATCTTAGATCTTGAATTAATAAATTTAAAAAAGCGGGAGGGAGGTTTCTTGCACGTAGGCCATCATCTAGGCCCATTGTGCGCTCACTTATACACCAATTCAGCCTGCTAGCCAGGTCTCCGTGGCGAAGGCGCGCAGCTTCCTCGGTTGGACCTTTCTCAAATGTCCGGGTTCAGCAAGTGCCCTAGCCAACGCTGAACAGACAGTAAGGACATGAACAGACGATTCCTCGTCCTCCATGCACCATCTGCATTTTGCACCTTCTAAGATTCGTAGCAGGTGCAACTACCTAATCAAGCGAAAATTTCCTGTGAGGAGCACTGTCACTTGTTTCATGTTCTCTGTCTTCAAAGTTTTCATCTCACAGGGAACTGGGTCTGCCAAGAGAAGCCAGCCTAACTCGTTCCTGGAGTAATTCGCCATTGATCCTCGTTCCGCTCATTCATTGCGTTCCTAAGAATGGTTGGTGATAGTTGTACAGTAGGACACACTTATTAAAGGCCCAGGTCCTATTGGCTGCATTGCGGAACTTTTTGGTGCCAGATGATCAGCCTCCTCAATGCCATCCCGGGCATTCGAGTGTTGCGGAACTCATACGAGACTGACTCAATCATGCCCATTCAAGGCCTCCAAGACGTCTTTTCACCAAACAATAGCGCAGAATAAGCTCTATCAGAATTAAAGACCGACACAGTAGCTCTACTGTCCAAGCAGATGTAGATGTCCGATGTCCTTCGTTTAAATTTTGGGTAAATTTCATTCTATTTGCTCTGCCTAAGGTTGCTGATAGACTTGCTTACAAAAATATGTTAAGATTTGTGTTTGCGTAAAATATTTTGCACTCATAGGTTCGGTTTTAAGGCCTACAAGGGTACACTTGATGTTATTTTTCCACGAGTTTTTCCATTATTGGAGCGGATCACCTGATGGGGAGGTTCCTACAGTGGCATTTTGCGAATTATCTGAGGCATTTGGCTATATGGATAACTAGACAATCGCGTGAAACTGGAATCATACATAGTAAGGCGACCCTCCTTGGATTAACTCAAGTCTTATTTGAGTCAGCGTTCTCAGTTGATAGTTTATATATTGGCGTTTCACAAGTGACTGGTTCGAAGCAGTAGCCGTATCTTTATTAAGAACTGGGAAAAGTTTTATTAAGACTTCTATGATTTATAACCCCGTCTGAATATCTGAGAGTATAGGACCTTGGCACATTCGCTTATAGTAAATATGTCAGCTTGGTAGCTGGTAGGGAGGCGCTTAAATACAAGCACGCACGCGTACTGATGACATTCAAATACGCCAAAGTAACGCTATTTAAATTTCTTGAAGAATCTAGAGCTTTTAACCAGACTTAGTTATCTTAGGGTATAAATAGACCTTGGAACGTTCGCTTGTCTACAATTCCATTGCTTATATATATATA
>MU194331.1:8917-19540 GCA_016904865.1 Pissodes strobi | reverse complement strand
CCCTGATATTTACTTGGTTGAGAAAGTTTTAAAACGTAAAGGATCCAAGGTCTATGTTAAATGGTTAGGATTTGATAATAAACATAATAGTTGGATTGATAAAAATAATATTGAATAATATTTATTTTTCTTTGTAGATTACATGTTTAAAATAAGATACTTTTTAATTACATTGCTTTTATTACTGTGTTTGGTATTTTAATAACATAATCCTAGACCTTAAACTGTTAACTCCAAATACATGACAGATTAAATAAACATTTTTCGCAATATTTAAGTATTTTACATACACTTTTATATTCTTTAAAAACATTTCTTTTACCTCACAATTACAATATAAACAACTAAATTCTAAAGTTTCAAACATATTAACTTGGTTTAATTCACTGTTCGCTGATTCCATGTTCTTCGTTATAAAACATATTTTTACCTGCGCTTAATAATAAAAAAAAAATAATTTATACCTTTAGCTCTTCAATTTTAAAATGTGAAGCTAAACTATGACTGATGTGATTTTATTGAGTGAGATTAATGGGGAGGGACCATCCTACTTGCACATTCGACTAACGAATTTTTACAAACAAATTATGCGCTACGTCAATGGCGACATTGAACCTGACACGAACAAACAAACAAAGTAATACTTTTATTTTGCAATAAGGCCTTTATTTTTGCCTAAAATACATTTAGGACAAGGTGGATTGATAAAAATATTATTGAATAATATTTATAGCATAAGGCCTTTTTGGTCAATAGCCTCTGGTCATTGTCGAAGGTTCTTTTTAATAAAATTTCACTTCTTCGGATGATGATGACGTCTAGCATAAGGCCTTTTTGGTCAGCCATCCAGTGTCACAGAACCCCTCACTTCTTCGGATGACGTCAGCATAAGGCCTTTTTGGTCAACAGCCTCTGGTCATTGTCGACGGTTCTTTTTAACGATATTTCGTAGGATTACGTCACTTCATCGGATGATGGTCGCTTATAAGGGCTAGATGCCATCCAGTGTCACAGAACCCCGCCTCCTATACTACTAACGATTGACAAGATCCGCGACAGATTTTACTGAGTTAACTACTGCCAGGATGAGAAATCATGGTGCCGGCAGTGTTCAACCTGAGCCGCAGGGCAGAGACCCAACACAAGATCTAGGGGAAAGATGAAACAGTATAATGTGAGACTACCGTTTGAACGTATCGCCAGTGACCGAATGAAGTCTCGATAGGATTTCAAAGCTAACTACGGGATTTCAGATAAACGATAAAGTCTGATTATATAATCCACAAAGGAAGAAACCTCGATAAGCTCAAAGCATATCACGGAAATGAAGTAGCTGATCGGGACGATCAGGTTTAAGAGGGAGGCAATGTCACGGCTAGCGACCATTCGAATGTTTTTGTGCTACCCTATACAACTAAGCTTGCCGCGTATACGTTCCTCCGTATGAGTCATCGCCGACCGAGAAGGTTCCCGATATAGTGCGGCCGGGTGAGAATAATACAGAAGCCGGCGGACGCTTCAGGATTAGTCCCGAGACATATTCTACTGGATATAAATAGCCCGAAGAACGCGTGTAGTTTTTAGTTAATCATTGAGTGCTGAATTGTAAAGATCTGATGAGTGTTGTTATACTTTCCGATTAGATTGAGTCATGGAACTGATATAAACTTTTTTCTTTTTGCGAATATGTTCTTACTTGAGAAACTGGTTTTTTCCCGTCGGGCATTCCTTATATGATAATTTGCCACATCATCAGTTTCATTTGATCTGCGATTTTTCCCTGATATAAATCAAAGTTTTGTTTATATTCAAGCACCTTATTTTGCAACAAACTGGATGGGTTTTCCTCGGATAAATTGTTTCCAGCAGTGCCTACCGTTGTTTGGATTAATTGATATCATGTTCAGGTACAAAATGTTTCAAAAACCCCCCTTTCAACTTATCCATAAGTGGTCGAATTTTTCACCCTTTGTCATTTAGATCTGGTTCGTTATTGTCAGCACAATGTAGGTAATATTACTAATGGATTTCCCATATTAGGCTGAGAATCACAATAAAATCGTTTTCCAGGTTTTTCATTATAACCGCTTAAAGTAAATATCCCTATAGCACATTTGAGTTCATCAATGGTAATTTTAGGGTCCTGATTGTTCTTAAAACCTTCATATTTTGTTGATGCCCACAGCAAATGTTCAAAAATCTCCTTGGTCCAAAAACCGTTCAGGCATTTGAAGCGGCGACAACTTACCGAATTTTGAATAATATGGAATAAAATTTGTTTTGACGTTTTCATGCACACCTTTGGTCCATTCCAGACCAAAAGCAGTATACATGAGAAAGTTTTTGGGGTATTGCAAAACAACTACTTCAAAACATTTTGTAAAGCTACTGTGCCATTGTTTCAATTGTAAAATAACTTTGATGTAGCTTCTCTTTTTGGACAGATTAGATTGATTTTTTAAAGCTGAAGCTGGTAATGGCGATGTCATCGGAGAAACCATTAATCGTTGCATTATTTCTCGACCTTATTTCTGCTCCAGCGAGTAATGGCCTAGGCGGAAGATGATTTATATTTTCTATTGTATCTTTATCTCCAGACTCCTCATCTGTCAGAGAGTTTGCCTCTGGTGGCTCAGTATATATTGCGTCTACATCCAAGTCTTCAGCGTATGCCATTTGTAAAGATTCTTGTAATATAAAACCTATTTAAAAAAAATTATAAGTGTGCTAACTCACATAAACATATAAATTAAAGTATCCATCATACGCTAATTGCTGCGTCATTTTATACATAGGAATTCATTTATATAAGCACATACAATATAAAGTAAGCAATGAAAAGTCCTAGCGTTACATATATGTAATGCTCGATTTTCAAGTCCGTCCAAAAATTAAAAAAAAATTATTGTATTTTTGGCTAAAAGGACGTAAATATAATAATTCTCGATCATACTTCAAACATAATATTTTAAATTACTCTGATCTAACGTACTTTATATATAAACTGCTCTTCAAAAGTTAAGGATAGCTTGAATTTCAGGTAAAGTTTAAATGAGGATTTCTCATTTAGCGTTAGAGATTGATTATACGCTTATTTTAATTTACTCGTGAATTTGAAATACTTTTAGTTTTGGCAGGGCCGAACATCAGGAGAGAGAGTTTAAGATTTATTATTGAAAATCTAAATTACAAAAATAAACGGAATATACGATATCAGCATAAACAAGGATTTAATAAGGAATGGATACCGCCTCCCCTATTAACCCTGTACAAATAAAGTGAAGCCAAAGTTACATGGGCGAGGGAGCTGCGGGATGAAGAAAGCGATAAAGAAAACAATTCTACTCTTTTGTTTTCCCCTACCGAGTCATCAGCCGCGTGCGTGCATCGTATTCTTTTTATTATCGCTCGCTCTCTCGATCGCTGTTTGGGTCGCTTCCAGACCAGTGTCGTAGGTTTGACGGTTTCCTCAAAATTATTAATTATAAAGAATGTTTTTGGGAAAGGTTAAATATCGTTATTTTTTCAGAAATATAATAAAATAGGTTTATATTGAAAAAATTAGTGAAATTAATTTTATTTGCCTATTTTTCTATTTCCTGCACCACGCTAAAGTACGTAGATACCGAGATATCAAAAATTAAATCGATAAAAGTTGGCCATGGAAAAGAAAACGTCTGTTGTACTATGTCATTCTTTTGAGATTATTTTGATAAAATTGTCAGGTGCCATGTCACAATGGCATTAGACGACAAACGTTTTCCATTTCATCGCCAACTTTTTATCAATTTAATTTTTGATATCCCGGTACTTCACACACCTAAGTGAGTAAAGTATAGCCCTCTTTACGAATGAAAGAAAATGAATTAGAAAAAGGTTACTTACACAAGGTTGATACAAATTTTTTCTACTACCAAAATTAGTTCAAACAGTCATTAAGCTTTTACGATTTTTCTTGTTTACATGTCTGTGATATCTCAATTATCAAGAAAGCTACAAGGTGCATATTGGCACACTTTAGGGGATACCATAATCTGACATTATTGGATAATTTCGATACTCATTATTTCACTCCACACAAAATAAAAAAAGATTTAAAAAAATACCTCAAATAATTTGGAAGTAATATATTATAGTCATAGCCTAAAGAAGTATATACTTGCGAAACTTAAGCGCTGCACCTTTGATAAGCAAGGGCCAACTTTATCACTATGTAGTGGGGAGGAAATAAATAAATCTAAACTTGACGTCAACCCCACGACAATCTTTAGTGACGTGAGCCGTAGTAAAATTTTTTAAGACTTTATATACTAAAGTTGATTCTCTCCCCTATTATTTTATTTAAACTTCCACTACCAAATATATGATTTATAAAATACTTCTTATTTCGAGTACAGAATAATGAATTTTTTAACAATCAAATAAACTGCATAAAGAAGGCCGGGTATTTCAATTATGCCTGAAAGATATATTTAAAAATGTCTTTTGAAATGAAATTAAGAATGGCGAATGCAGATTACTTGTAGTAAGTACAGCATTCTTGAAAGAAAAGTCAATTACCTAAAAGAAAATATAATTCAGTTACATATTATTTTGATAAATTACGATCAATAAAACAGCTTATTTATGTAGAAAATTATTTATTTTTTTAACGTTATAACACACCTATAATAAATTGAAACTGAAATGAATATAACTATAATAGAATATAAGCTCCAAGATAATCTTCAAATATCAACAAGATCTATCCACCACAGAAGTTTTTTTTTATATGAGAGACTACATCGCACAAGTTACAGTTATAGACGAATATCTGACCAACTTGTGAAGATCTGCAATAATCATTAGAATAAAACTGTGATTTATCTGGTTGTTCTCTTTGAAGTTTAAAAAAGATCTTATATAAGTACACAATTTTGTTTTCTATATTCATTTTATAAACTAGATAAAAATATTGTCCAGATGATGAAATGAAAGTAAAGCACAACTCTGCCGTCATTTTCCCATTTTAACACTTAAACATTAAGTTATTTATATAACATACAAACAAAGCACAAGTAACTAAACTTGCTACTTAAAAAATGCTGCAAACAGTTATTGATTATCCTAATAGTGGGAGTTAAACAAAACTGAACTGGGCACATTTATTTGGTATTTTGAGCATCTAATATGTACATAGGGATTCTATACAAAACAAGGTGGTAAGCGAAGTATTGTTCCTTACTGATTTTTAAATAGAACTGATTTGGTAAGCATACTTCTGACTCGACCTTTAATAGATTTATCCAAATTTTTGACATTTTCGTGTTGAATTCTTATTGTGAAAAATTTTTTTAGGATCAATTTACTTAATAAATTAAAATGACAATTAAGAGGGTCAAAGTCATATATATGATCGCCAAAATTTTCTATCAAAGACAAAGGTAAAATTTTCATAGTATTAAAACTTAACAATTCAATCACATTGACAATGTTTTTATTTGCTAGACCTGTGGTTTTAATAAAAAATCTAAAATATTTTTCTGCATATTTGCATAATTCAATTGTATACGCAGAAACTTTCGTTAAGGATTTGTACTCTTTTTGTTTCTGTAGGGCAGACACTGTGGTTGTGCCCTCAGCAATGTTTAAGCATTTGATGCAAGTTACACATTTTTTTAAACCCCTAATTATAAATCCTGCAATGTATCCAACAATATCAGAAACAAAATCGGTCAAATCCCAACCATTGGATGTTAAAAATTCTTGTTTATCTATTTCACTAAAAATTTCTTTTTTAAAGTTTTTGTATTCTTCACTTTCTATTAAATTATTTCTGTTTTCATCAATAGTAATACTACTAGAACAGTAAAGAATAGAAATATCATCCAAATTGATAGCATTTCCAGTGTTTCCCGCCTTTACTTGTGTATGCACTAATAGCCTTTTATGTGCTGCTTCGAACTGTCTGGCAGTTGGATTGTTATTAAATCCTCCTCGACTTCTGATAGCGCCAAAAAACAACTCTAAGTGGTCTTGTGAAATTTTATAGGAGGAAATATAATGAAGCAATTGCTTTTCTTCAACATACTGACTGTACATTTTTTTAAGGCTGTTAATGCATACACACAAACCCAAAAAACCAACTTTACGTGTAGTTCTTATAACTAATTCAGTACCCCATTTTATACCAGAAATATATTTTTCACAAACAGATAAATAATCGAATAAGTCATTTTTATTTAATTTATTAATTGGAATTTTATATTTAAATTTGTTCAAAAAATTTCTGGAATTTAACACATCAAATAAGTTGTTAAAAATTTCGCAAAAATTTGCAGTCGCTTCAGCACCTTTAAAGTCTTTTCCGTTTTTTAAATATTTTAAAGCATCTGCTACACTTTTGCTTAAAGTTTGTGTGGCTAATTTGACTTTCATTTTTTCCCGATGCCAGTCTAAATGCCTATTTTTTACTTTTGTGCCAAAATGTAGTCCTTCAGAATATTGGAGGTCAACAAGTTTTTTAATAAAATCCCAATTTATTTGGTTTCCCTCTGCATCTTCTAAAATACCCTTAGATGCCCAGCAATTGCGCACTAATTTAATCATATGTGAGGGGTCTAAAAATATAAACACTGGGTCATTTGTAACAGGATGATTAAAAAAAGTTTTTAGGTCGTTTATGTTTTCAAAATTGGCCCCTAACACATTTGCCATTTTAAAATTTGATGCAGCACCATCAAATGTCATTGATGTAATAATAACTTCAGAATCATGCAAAAATTCTAAAGCTCTTGTCACTAAAGTGGCTTTTTCAGAACCTGATACACCATTAGCAAAAAAGTAACCTACAGGTATTTTCCATGAACCATTTAATGCTACTAACATAAATTCCAAGACTTCCTTGGCCTCAGGAAGGGATTCAATATTGGCATCTGAGCCAACAGTAATATACCCAGTAAATTTGCTACCGGTCCATTCCACTTGTTTACGGATAGCTATCTCATCAATAACTAAATTGCATAAAACTTTGTTGTTCTTTCTGTCTGCTTCCCTGACCCGAAGTTTTAAGGCAGTTATGGCTTCTTTTAAAAATCCTGGAGATCCATCCACAGTCTGATACCACTTCGATATGGTCGATGGGTGTGGCAAGGTTCGGTTAAATGTTTCTCTAATATATTTGTAGGCCTTAGGCGAATAAAAATTTAGCGTGACAGCAAACAACCTAAGCTCTGGGCTGTATTTCCCTTGTGATGGTCCTCTGAGAAAACGTTTGAAGACCTCTGCAGCTAGTCCAGATACTGAAGCCTGAAAATAACAATATATTTTAGTATTTAAAAATGTTCTTGTAGAAATAAAAAAAGTGAATGGTTGATATTCAGTACTGTAAAACATTTAAGTAATGTATTTAATAGTTATTTATGTACCAAGGGTATTAATACTCGTGGTACGTACAAACTTTTATGTCATGCTTACTAGTTCATTATTGCATTCACAATATATAAATATTTAAAAAAATACGACCAATTCAATTATTGAAGATTAAAAACATTTTAATTTTATCATAGTAAATCATGGTAGTAAATGTTTTTGTTGTTAGGGGAATGATGTCAAACTTAAAAAGTCAAAAATACAGGAAACTTTACTACAAAAACTGCTTTTATTGTGTCTTTATTTCCGCGCAGGCCATAAAGTGGACTTTATGGCTCCCTATTATATAATTGATATCTAAGCAATAAAAACACAATACTAAACTAGTATGACATAAAAAAATTAAAAGGTGAAGTAGAATGGACATACCTCGACAGCATTTTCAGCATTGTCCGATAATAAATTTTTGCGACGCAAATCTACAAGCAGTGATTTAAGGCTTGCGACTCGTTTCTTAGAGCGTCGAAGTGACTGCTGAAGCAGGTGGATTTTACGCCTTTGCTGTGCTACCGTTTTTCTGGCTGTCTGGAAATTCCTTGCTGCTTTTCTAGGTGTTCCAAAATCCACACTTTCCAAGTCACCAAAAAACCGCTTCCTACAAAATAAAATTTGAATTAGCAATGGAAAAATTAAATGCATTTATGGGAACAACATAAAGACATAACAATTTTGTATTATAGATACTTTGCAACTATTTTTAATACATTTTTATAAACAAAACCTTCAAGATTTTGAAAAGTAAAATCTTGAGTACAACATTTGCCAAAGGACAGCAATGAATGAATAGTATTATGTCGTATGGGTACATAGTTTTTCATAGAATAAATCAGAAATAAAAACTTTGTACCTAAGCTAAAAAAAACCCAAAAAAATATAGAACTTCAAAACAATTAAGCAGGTTTAGATTTTAATCAAAATCTAATTGTAATTTAAAACCAAAAACGGCATTAACTAAAAGTTGAATTAAATATTTTTACCTTGGGTTTGCTGGAGATTGAAAAAGCTGCTTCCTTTTGAAACTCTTCGGAACTGAGTTATCCTCGACATTAGCTTTAGGGCTGCCCTCGGGGCTACAATCACATGCACCCTGTTTGTTGATCGAGTGGTCTAATGGTAAGTCCACAAACCCTGCCATCGATCCTGTTTCAGAGGCACTCAAAGTTCCTTCCAAGTCCATTGCTGTCAAAGTGGACCCTGATGAATCTGATTTCACGGGGCTGTAAATATAACCAAATTATTATCAGGGTTTCATCGAGGGTTTCATAATAAAAATATACCGCATTCTTTTACGTATTGCTCATATTTTTCAAAAATCACGAGAAAGTTTCATCAAATTTTTTTATTGCTGATTTCGATAGCCCATGAAAAATAAGTGGACACGTGATCATATATAATGCAAAATAAATGTTTTTTGAATTTTGAATATCTATACATACAAAACTAAAAACTGGCATAGCTCTCGTAATAATCGTCTTTAGTGGAAATAAAAAAATACGTATCGATATATTTATTTTTTTACTGTTCTATAGCTTGCAATAAAAATAATCAGTTTAATTTTTCAGGAGTTTTCCTCATTAGCGAGATAATACCCATCATTTGGGTCGGAGAGAAAAGTGTGTAATTTGCAAAATACAAAATTTTCTATGCTCAGTGCTTACCTTACGTTCTGTTTTGATGTACTAGGAACATTCAAGGCCCACACCTGTGCAGGCACAGCTTCCTTGTGCAAAAACTGCTTTCCGGAAGGTTGCATGATGATATCCTTCTGCTGAAAATGGTCACTGCATACATAGCTATAACGCTTGATCTCAGCCTCACTTAGGCCCAAAGCAGAAAGCCAAAGCTGCATTTTTTCCTCATTTTTAGGAAATCTAAAAGTAAACGTCAAAATAGAAAATTTTAAAAATTCTTTGGTGTCTATAATAATCCCAAAAAAGATCTTATTTGCATAATATAAAAATCTTAGGTAGTGAAGGGACATAATATTGTCCAGCTGGTGCAAAGACTAATATAAGTGATTTCCAGCTCAGGTCAAATTTGCCGGTCTGATTATTTATTCTAAAGAATAATGTTCTATTAAATTATATTGGTTTAAGTTACAGTCCTAGTGTAGACTTTAGAGTTCACAGTTTAAGTGTAAAAATTAGTAATTGTTTTTTATTTTTTAAATAAAGTGGTTTAAAGAACCACTGTGTATCTTTAGCCTATGCATGGGTTAGATTCCTAATTGAGTATCGAAATAAAACTCTAGTAAAATTCATTATCCAACCTAAGTGATCGACAAGCTAAGAATTCCAATATTCCAATACTCACTAATTAATAATTCTTATTATTAGTAAATTAATAAATCATTGAAATTAATCCATGGCAAAAACCAAAACTGCATTCTACAACACTGGACACTGGTAAGGTAAGAGCAAGACAAAGATAAAGATATTTGTTTACTTACCGGTGATAAGATATTCCTTCACTAGGTTTCGAATATTCAGAGTTTTTACATACACAACACGATCGCACCATTGTTACTATTATTTAACAATAACAAAACCAAAAATCAAAGTAAAATACAATAATACACAAGAACACAAGACAGGAACCAACACGAAAAGGAAAATAAAACACCTGTTTGTTTGGCCGTCCTTGTCACCGAACAGGTGCACGTGCACGCCGCAAGAGGAGCGCCATGATGCTAGCAAAGACCTACGTCCGTCGTTCGGTCGTTGTCTATGTTAACGTAACAAATGCCTGAAAAGGATAGCAAGATAGGAGTATAATTTGAATATTATCTTATGCCCGTATTGCCGTTTAGAGATGATACGTTTGCAACTCCCATTTTTCCAAGAGAGAAAGATATATAGGATTTCTCTTATGACAAAGAGTAACGTAACTATTCAGAAAGATTTGCCAGGACAAATCTAACTATTCGGTGGTGGGGGAGATAAAGAAAACAAAACAAATATTTTATTTACAGTAATTTCCCCATCAGTTTTGAAATTCAGGCGGTATCCATTCCTTATTAAATCCTTGAGCATAAATATTAAATAAGCAGAGCTCTCTACCTAGGGTTGTGTAACTAAACGCGGACCGAAGAATACTAACTTTTATTTTTACGTTAAGACCGAAGATAGGCTTGCTTGGCGACGTACTCGCCGGTGTGTACTTTTCCAGCAAAAAATAATAACCATTCAGCGTGGTTCTTGAAATATAACAGCT
>JAEQML010066923.1:0-19541 GCA_016904865.1 Pissodes strobi | reverse complement strand
AGCGCGAGTGCAACTAGCGCGGTAAGTAATTACTTTTAGAAAAAAAAATCATCGAGTAACAAATACATATTTACGAGTATGCTCTTACAAAAAGAAAATAAATAATCCCAAGTAAAACAAATGGTTATTCACATGTTTGTTGAGAGAATACTTTGTTTATGAGTATAACCTAGTGAATGTTTACTTATTGTTTTTCATCTCACCAATTAACGAGTCTACTTGAAATCATATGTCAAATAGTTAACCACATAATCACACATATATTGCAAATCTTGAATAATCAAATGAAATATAACAACGATCAGTATCTGCACCCGGTCCTTTATCACCACAATTTTCTGATTGCACTCAATGAAGACAATTTTGTCAGAGAGCCGAGGTAGCGATGCTGAACTAGAATCATACGGATCAGTACTAAAAATTAGTTAAAGAAAGTTCTTCTTGCACTTCTTATATAAATAAAATATATATCCAAATTGCTATTAAGCATAGAAAATGTAATCTTTTCTGCTTGTAAATATGCTACATTATCCAATTAAAGTAGTTTTATTTAATAAAGCATGAGCAAGTTGAGCCGCTAAAGTCCGCTTTTCATACCACATAAATTATATTACCTGGAAAATGCGCAATTGTTACTATTATTACTTAAATGGGACTAATGATACATGTTTCATATCCTTGTATGCCAGATTTTCCCCTGATCTGTTATTTTACTTAACAAAGTCAGGAGCTTCAATAAATGTTCAGGTTACATGTGACGCCAATGAAAAAATAAACAGCATTGATGAAGAGATGCACAGGACTTTCTATTTGAATTTGGTTCGGAGAGTGTGATTGATAGCCTGTCTGACGAAACTTGAAAAATCGGACATGGTAAACTAAAAATTCGCTCCTCCTGCTGTTCCAATTCCTCCCACTGCTCAAGTTTGCGCAAAAGTACCTCCTCACGTCAGCGGCGCAGCGAGGGGGGGCGGGGGTTAGGGTGAGATTGCCATATGGTCGACCCATAAAAAACGGCAACCGACGCTCAATTACTTTCATCGGCAATTTGTCAAAGTAGCTTTCTTTTGTGTACTTTTATGTTAAAAACTGTATTTTCTTTGACATTACCGCTAAGCAAGTACTTACAGACCCCAAATTTGAACTTAAGTTTACATCTTCAGTGAGCTGAAAATATCAATAAATCTTTAAAAAGAATGAGAAAAGACGATGAGAAGTCATTCTCAGATATTTATCAGGAGACCAAAATGATTTGTGACGAGTATGATATCACAATTTTACAACCGAGAACCACTAATCGGCAAACTGATAGAAATAATGTTCCTAGATCATAGCCGGGAGAATATTATCGAAGGGCTATTTATATTTCGTTTCTCGACCAAACAATATAGGCCATAGATGCAAAATACTCTTGAACCATTTCAAAAACTTTTATGTAATAATAATAGTTTAGACATTAAATAAATTTTGAATTCTTCCCAACAGCTTTTGAAATTTTATCAACTGGATTAGTCGGGTGCTATGGGAGGAGTTACTCTTTGGGTCCAGTTTATAAAAGATAACACAGAAAGGCCACCAAATGCAATTGAAGCTTTGGAAAGATGCAATAAAAATTGGTTTCCCACAATTTATGAATATTTAATTATAATGGCAACTTTAACAGTGACCACATGTTTTTGTGAATGATCGTTTTCTTCTTTAAAATTTCTAAAAAATTTGTTTGCGGTATTCTACTGGGGACAATAGATTAAACGGCCTAGCTGTACATTCATCCAGATATTCCGATTCTGGAAGACGAAGTTCTTGATGTTTTAGCTCTCCAGTCTCAACGCATTAATATTTTACTATAATTTATTTAAATATATACAATAATAATAAACTTAATTTTAATTGCGTTTATAATGTTGCTTTGTTTTTTGTTATAGTCACTGCTTTAAAGTTTTCTGTTGGCATTATTATTATTTACGCTGTCTTAAGTATAGATGCTACCTGACTTATTTTTTTTTCTTAATATTTTTAAATGTCCTCTACATGTACGTTACGTTTTGTGTTCTATAATATATTATCGTTTTTAATGCTCTTTCTAACTTATTTTGAAAACCCCCCCTAATACAAGATTCTGACCTGGCTGTGCCGCTGCCTCACGTTTTATTTAGGGTTTAGTCACTTTCAAAACTAGACGCTGCAACTCAGCTGTTGATAAATTTGCTGTTTCTTCAAATTCATGTATTATTTTTAGTTTTTTTACTTTATTTCTTATCACATTAAACGTGCTCGGAATATTCTGAACACTCTCTGTTGGCGAGTTTTCTTTTGCATGGTCTATGCCACTCTTCACTCTAACAGGGTCATGTCACTATTTTCCTTTGCAAAGGACTACATGTTATTCGGCAATTTTCTGAACTGATTATCACTAATTAGTAATTTTGAGGGAGAACAGTACACCCTGATCCCCTCACTTTTATTGATCAAAGGCATATATACAAAGAAAACAAACATTTACAATAAACTACAAAACATTAAAATGTTCTCTGTGAATGCGCCTAGGTTTAAGAAAATCCTGTATGCACATAATTTTATTCCTACCTAGTTACATAATCTTAATATATTATATTATTTTTTCTCAATAATTCTATAATGCCCTTTTAGCTATACCAACAAAATAGGAGCCAAAATTAAAGTTAATACAATCAGGTATCACAATTATCACAAGTATTACAATTTTCACAAATATTACAGTATCACAATAGGAGAATAGGAGATAAAAAGAAAATAACAGAAAAAACAAAGATCAAAAATCAAAACAAGCGTAAACATTTTTCACGATTTTCCCAGCAATACCTTTTAAATAAAGTATTAAAGTTTTTGTACTTTTTAACATTTCTATCTAATACTTGGTGGAATTAGGTTATAAAATTTAGAAGCCAGATATGTCATAAAACGCAAGTTTAAATCACATCTTGACTGCGGGATGCTCAGTTCATAAGCAGCGTTTGCCCGGGTCATAAAATTATGGGACACACAATTTGATTTTAGTTTTTCATTTGTATGCACAAACCTACAGACTGCAAGGATATATAAGATTTTAAATTGTTAATTTCTAAGGAATAAAGTTGGTTAGAAGGATACAATCTAGGGTTTTTCAGAATGATCCTTCATTGTAGTTCTGCACTACTTTCAGTTGAGTAAGATTTGAGCTGTACATCCCACCCCATACAACTATCTTCTTCTTCTTCTTCTTCATAAACCGTAGTTTCTCCACTGCTGGAGATAGGTCTCTTCAAGTCTCTTCCAGATATTTCTATCCTGCGCTTTCTGTGTCCAGTTTCTTCCCGCTGCGGTTTTAATATCGTCAGCCCATCTCTTCATTGGCCTACCCAATTTTCGTTTATTTTCCCAGGGTCTCCATTTCAATACTCTAGATGTCCATCTATTGCTATCAATCCTGGCCACGTGTCCTGCCCATTGCCACTTCGATCTGGCTATTCTCTCCGTTATATTCGTTATTCTGGTTCTTCTTCTAATCGCTTCGTTCCTCACATGATCTCTCAAACTGACCCCCAGCAGTTGTCTTTCCATAGCTCGCTGCGTGCATTGCAGGCGATGTACGCTGTTTTTTGTGAGGCTCATTGTTTCCAGCCCGTAAGTATTTACTGGAAGTATGCAGCTATCGTACACTTTCCTTTTTAGGTTCATAGGGACATCCATGTTCTTGAGTATAAATCCTAGTTTTTTGAATGCAGCCCAACTTTGACCTATTCTTCGCGGTATTTCATCTTTTTAATTTTCTTTATCAATTTTAAGTTTGTGCCCTAAGTATATATATTCGTCTACATTTTCGATCTCTTTCCCTCCGATTGAAAGTTGAATGTTTTGCGTGCTGAGGATTTTTGTTTTTGTGATGTTGACCTCGAGTCCTATTTTTTGAGAGGCATGGTGTAGTTGTTTGATCATAGTCTTCAGTTCCGATGGGTCTTCGCTTATTAGAACCACGTCGTCCGCAAAACTCAGGTGGTGGAGATATTCGCCGTCAATTCTAATTCCATTCCCTTCCCAGTTTAGACCCTTGAACACGTCTTCTAACACCAGCGTAAATAATTTGGGTGAGATGGTATCGCCTTGTCTTACTCCTTTTTTTACTTTTATTTCTTCCGTTTTCAGGTCTTCATCTAATTTAACTACTATTACTGATGTTTCGTATATAGACTTGAGGAGTCCTGTATATCTCGAGTCTACCCTGGCGTTATCTAAGGAATGCATAATTGCCCATTGTTCCACTGAGTCGAAAGCTTTCTTGTAGTCGACAAACGCTACGTGGATATTGATGTTGTATTCGTTTGCCTTTTCAATCAGTAAACGAAGAGGTTGTATATGCTCGGTCGTGCTGTAGCCTTTGCGGAAGCCGGCCTGCTCCACTGGCTGGTAGGAGTCTAGTTTATTAGTTAGACGGTTTGTTATAATCTTAGTGAGGAGCTTGTATAAGTTCGAGAGTAGGCTTATTGGTCTGTAGTTATCAAGAAGAAGCTTGGTCACCCTTTTTAAAGAGAAGGATTACCTCGCTTCTTTGCCAATGTTTGGGTACCCTTTGTTCTTCGATGCACTTATTAAGTAGAGTTCTTATTGCTTCCCAAAGCTCGCTCCCTTCTATTTTTAAGATTTCAGTAGTTATTCCGTCTTCCCCTGGACATTTTTTGTTTTTCATTTGTTTTAAGGCCATTTCTAGTTCGTTTTGATTTATTTCTGGAATTTCCTCGGAGCCTATGTTTAGAATTTGTCTTTTTTCTTTGATTAGGTTTGGAAGGGTGATCGAGTAGAGGTCTGTATAAAATTGTTCTACTACTTTCGCTATATCTTCTTTTTCTGTGGCAAGATTGCCCGATTTGTATCGCAGTTTTATTATTTTGCCTTCCCTTGTGACAATTTGGATTTTAGTACCTTCATGCCTCTATTTTCTTCTATGGTGTTGTTTATTAATTCCGTATTATATTTTCTTACATCCTTTCTGGTATCTTTTTTTATTTTCTTTGTTAGCTCTTTATATTATTGTGAGTTTCTTTCTGTGGTTCTCCTTTCCTCGAGAAGTTTTAATGTATTGGGACTGAATTTGTTTGTTTTTTATTTTTGGAATAGAATCTTTTTAGTAGCGGTATGTATACTAGTCACGGTCTTTTCATTTAGTTGGTCTATATCCATGGTCTTCAGAGAACCTGGTGGCTCTAGTTTATCTTTTTTCTGAATTTGTTGTTGATTTTGCTTGAGAATGTCTAAAGTAGGTATTTTGTTTTTTGACCCCTTTACCATGTTTTTCCTTTCTTTTCTTAAGTTTATTTGGAAGGTGGCTCTTACTAATCTGTGGTCACTGCCTGTGTCAAACTTATTAAGTACGGATACGTTTTTGCAAGATGTTTTCTTGTTTGTAAGGATAAAATCGATCTCGTTTCTTGTGCAACCGTCCGGACTTTTCCATGTCCATCTTCTCTGGGGTTGTTTTTTGAAGAATGGGTTCATGCAGTATAGTTGTTCGCTTTGTAAGTATTCTATCAATTTCTCACCTCTTTCATTTCGACGCCCCAAAACCAAAATGTTCGATGTTTAATGGATCTCCTTATTTTTGTTGTCCGAGCTTTGCATTGAAATCGCCAGTTATTATAACTAATTGTGTATTTTCTAGTTGTTTGGCTCTTGTTATATCCTCGTATAATTGTTCAATTTCTTCATCCGTTGAGGCAGTTGTAGGTGCATATACGTGTATAATCTGTATTCTAAATTTCTTGCTCAGTTCTAAAATGATATATAGGTCTCGGTTTGAGATTGAATACATTTTTGTTACTGCATGTTTTATGTTTTTATTTATTAGGATGGCAGTACCTCCCATTGAAGATTCTATATTGTTTTGGTATAACAGGTGACCAGATTTCAGGTTGGTAGCTTTTTGTCCTTTGATTCTTGTTTCGCAAAGTTCTAGGATGTCCCATTTGATGTTTTCTAGTTCTTGTTCTAGGCATGCTCTATCTGCGTCTTCACGCATCGTTCTTATGTTATATGTTGCCACACTCAGTTGCCTAGTTCTTCTTGAGTTGAGTTTAGTGTTCTCTTCGTTTGCATAGTTTTGGTTTTTAGTCGACTTCTTGCTCCTCCCATATTCCTTGGAGCAGACTGACAGCGTGCCGTCAGTGTGGGATTCCGAATTTGTCGTTCGACCCACCTGGGGACTATTTTCAGGTATCGACATTTCTTTCCTACAACTATGCCATACCTTAAAAGGGGCTCAACAAGTGCTTTGTAAATCATCAGTAGTGACTTCTGTGTCATAAAGTTGCGCAAAATATAAAATTTATGAATAAAAAATAATTTTTTTTTGTTTAACATGATCCCATTTCAGGAGTTTATCCAGAACAACTCCCAAATATTTAATATGGGATACTTCTTTCAAAGGCTGCTCTACATTGTCAAGTCTAATTGGATCAAAAACTGGTCTATTAGCCATTGTTATAGAAAATGCAATATAATGAGATTTTGTTTATATTTAAAGTTAATTTGACAGTCTCTAGATAGTTCTTAATTTTGGCAAAACCCGTTTTTAATTTTTCACCCACTAATACCCATGTTCTCGCATGAAATACCACTGTCATCAGCATAGGCAACAATCTTACCATCAACTTCAAGGCTGCAGAGGTAATTAACATAAATATTAAAAATAATTGGACCAAGTACCGTACCTTGTGGAACTCCATGTTGAACCGTCATTTGTTCACTTAAAGCCTCTGCAATCTTGACATGTTGAGTTCTATGCATCATCATTAATTACATATTTATTTTTAATAGCAACCTATGCATGATCGGCGGTACCATCGACTTATTCAACACAACTGGAGAATCTTTTAATAATTAATGCTGCTAAAATGGCTTTGCTATTATACTTACTTTTCACACAGTCGTCATCCTCACTCGATGAAATCTCCTTTTTAACCATTTCCACCATCATGTACTATTCGAATTGACTTGTTTAAAGCTGCATACAAGCAGTTACTTTTACTAGAAAAAAATCGAGTAACAAGTAAATATTTGCAAGTATACTCTTACAAAATGGAAGTAAATAATCTCAAGTAAAAGCGACTTATTATTCACATTTTTGGCGAGCGAATACTTTACCTATGAGTAAAACATAGTTAATGGTTACTTATTGTTGTTCACCTTACCAATTGAGGAGTTTACTTGGAATCTTATGTCAAATAATTAACAACATAAAGCATTTACACGTACAAAGTACATTTGATAAATGCCTTTTGTAAATGAGACTTTGTTTTGATTGGCCGATATAAATTTCTTTGATTTGCATGCATGTTGCTACAGGATGGAATAAATTCAGTTAACGAGATGATGCATAATAAATATATATTATTATGAAAATATGCAGAACTTTTTTTCTAAGGATAATTGAAATTTTTCACCCTGTGAAGTATACCAAAAAAATATAATTTAAACTTGCAAATCTTAATTAACGTCTCTAATTAAATGAAATATAACACCAATCAGCATCTGCACTCAGTCCTTTATCAGCACAATTTTCTGATTGCATTCAATAAAGGCAATTTTGTCAGAGAGCCGAAGTAGCAATACTGAACTAGAATCATACGAATCAGTACTAAAAGTCATTTAAAGAAAGAAAGTTCTTCTTGCACTTCTTATATAAATAAAATATATATCCAAATTGCTATTAAGCATAGAAAATGTAATCTTTTCTGCTTGTAAATATGCTACATTATCCAATTAAAGTAATTTTATTTAATAAAGCATGAGCAAGTTGAACCGCTAAAGTCCGCTTTTCATACCACATAAATTATATTACCTGGAAAATGCGCAATTGTAACTATTATTACTTAAATGGAACTAATGATACAGGATGATTCTTCGATAGGATAAAGAATGTCATTGAACACTTTTCTCATGTTATGATGTGAAATGAATATTTAATTCAGAAACATTTTTGTTAAAACGAACTCAGAAATGTATTTGCCAGCATACAAGTTGACTGACTTGAATCTAAGTTAAAAAAAATATTTTTTGGCCGGGTTTCATATCCTTGTAAGCCAGATTTTCCCCTCATCTGTTATTTTACTTAACAAAGTCAGGAATTAGTATTACAGTTAGGCGCGCTGCATCATCCTGTACGTTTTATAAAATCCTTCCAACTATATGCCCGAGACGTATTAACATTATCTAAGATCTGATTAAACGTTAGAAATTGCATGGATTCTTCGCTCTGCAACAATAATTTAGAAAAAAATCTGCATGAAGCCGCTAACCTTGATCAATAATAAATATAGGAATGTTATTCAGTATATAAACTGCTACGCCCAACGTTGTTTCTTGAACTAATATGTTGAAAACGCCATTCAATGTTACACTTTATCAGGACCGTACTATGTTGAGCCAGAGTATAACATTTCTTTGAATGTTTAGAACTACGTATTAAATTGTCACATATTGTAATTATCTTGACCTCAAAAAAATTTAGAATCCAACAATATTAAGCAACGTTACTTATTCTTGCCTTATAATATAATCCTGCTAATTTAGTGGACAAAAGTGAAGTATTTGCTGGTCATTTTCTTCTACAAACTGTAGCCTCGATGACAATGGTAACTCTTCATGCGATCAGAGTATAATGTACTTGACACAAAATTTTTAAACTATGCTCGTATTATTCTATAATGAGTCAAGAGGAGATATAATAGGTGCATATATGATGGCTGTATTATATAAAGTTGTCTCTTTGATCATGAGAAATATTCAAATATGCAAATTCTGATCTGGAAATTACAGATCAAAATCATTTCATTTTTATTGAAATGGATGCCATTTTCCTTAGGTAGATCATGATAAAAAAAGAGATGTCTTGAAATGAAGCGAACGATTGCCTATGTATTTTAAGAATCACTTTGCCCTTGATGTCTAGGTAGAAGATGGCCTAGGGGGAATATCAGATTGTAGAAATATCTCTGAAGCTCTAGTGAGTCCTTCTCATAATGGAAGGATACTTTAAATAAAAGCAAAATGAACCTCAACCAAAGCGACCATTCTTTAGTAAGTCCAAATTCATCGACTCTTGGAAAAGACAGTTATCATTTTGAAAGCAAATGTCGGAGCAATGTTCTTATTACAAAAACAATTTAGGGTATATTTTACAAATAAAATACATCCGTGAGTACTTTTACCCAAATATAGTAACAGAAGTACTACTACAGAGTCCTAGAGGCCCTTGAAGAGAAAGATCCAAAAACTGAATGTATTAGAAAATCGTTTTAATCGTTACACCAAGATGGATCTGAAATTGTTACCATTAGTTTCTTACATAAAATCTATAGCTAAATGCAGTCCGGACATCCGAATAGAGCGTTTTTCCAACAAACAGTTTTGCACTTTGAACAACAATCATTTCCGCCTTTTGCACTACGACAAATTCCACGCCGGGGACGTTTTGATTTGGCAAGCATTTAAGGAGGATCTCTTGTAGATCTGCGCACATAATTCGAATTTCTCGCGGCACTTTATCATGTTCATGGGCATTCTGAGATAGAAATCTGAAAATTTTTGCTCAAATTGTATATTTTTTTATATAAACGAGTACCTTGATAATTTATATTGTCATTGACTAAAATGTACAAGACACAGACACGTCTATTATCATTAATAATATTGAGGAAAGCATGTAGGTAGAAGTATCATAGGCCATCTGGATGTTGAAAAAGTTGCACATTTTTTGTCCAGTACATCAATGCTTGCTTTGGCACATTTGTAAACAAAATGATATCCGGCTTTTTGATATTCTCATTCACACTATTAACGTGATGCCTAGTTGTCCCTAGAATAACCGATTTTCCTTGTTTAGAGACATATGACACCATAGTGGTTTGTGCTGCAAAACCGAATTGCGAGGACTCGACAGGACTCTAGTCGGTCTGGCAAAAACTGTTGTGGAATTAGGGGTTTATTTGTTTCAATGTGATCTTCCAATAACTGAAGGGAGGAATACCAATTGTCTGCAGTCATATTACGATTCGTATATTTGCTAGGTTCTCTCAAGCGAAGCACGACTTGCAATGATGAAATACTTTATTTTTATCTGACTTGGAAAATTTTGCAAATTGATTTCTTTTTCAGTGTACACTTATCCATTAATCAATTACTCAAATAAATACTCTTTATTCATACGTATGCCTTAGTAATATGGATGTACATGTTATAGAGTGCCCAGAAGAGCAACAAAATCATTAGAGCAAACAAACAATTTGATAGAGAATTCAGTTGAAAAAAAAAAAGTTTAAGAAAGTGAACACTAAAACCTAAGAACTAATATTAATCTAAGAACTATCAGATCATAAAAACAGTAATTAAACAAAATAAGACAAAGAAAATAAAATATTGTATATTTACTAACCCAAACATAAAATACTGGAGTGGAAAGCTGTGTATACCAGTTCACAGTTTATATTTACACCACTTCTACAAACTAAGGGAAGTCGGACATATATTCAGATATGGTGTAATATGAACCAACCAGCAAAATGTCCTTTACTTTATTTTTAAATTTAGGAAATGAAGGATTTTTAACATCAGATGGCAACCTGTTAAAGAGCTTCTTCCCTGCATACAGGGGTAACTTTTCAAATTTACTAGATCGATGAGTGTCCAAACAAAATAGGTCTCTAGACTGAGTGGGATAATCATGAAAACTGTGTTCTCTTTGGTTTTTTTTTAATGAATATCAGTACCTTAATACAAGGAAAAGTCAGTATTCTGTACCTGACAAAATAAGGTCTGCATGTTGATCTGCAGTCGATGTTAAACAACAGTCTAATTACCCGTTTTTGAGAAATAAAAATACGTTCGCTATCTGCACAGCTCCCCCCAGAGAATTACATTGTAACTCAAATGGCAGTAGATTAAAGAGTAATAAACAGTAATAAGATCGCCACCATTGAGGCCATCTTTAAGTCTGCTGATTGCAAAGAATCCAGAGCTGATTCTTTTAGCGACATAATCAACATGAAATGCCCATGATAATGTATCATCCAGGTGAAGGCCCAGAAATTTTGTTCTACTGCTATTTTAATTATCGATTTATTTTCTATTATAGGAACATTTTTATGAGCTCTAAAGTGCATGTAGATAAGAATTAAGTTGTTGCGCCCGCACCAATGACTGAATTCCTCAGTCACAACTTGGACTGCCTGTTGTAGCTCACAGCGATCATTCGCCGACACCATCACTGTGGTATCGTCGGCAAACATGGTTACCTCACCAATGCTCAGACCATCAGCAACTTCATTGACAAACAACAGAAACAGTAGAGGCCCCAGCACCAACCTCTGAGGCACCCCCACATCCACGTCATACAGATCTGATCTACTTCCATCATTCTTCACATATGATTTCCTATCAGTAAGGTCTGAGGCCAGCAGATCAAGAATTGGTCCCCGCATGCAGCTTGCATGTAATTTAGTGAGCAGAAAGTTTATATCAATGGTATCAAACACCCGAGATAGATCGCAGAAAAGCGCAGCAACCTGCCCCCCCCCCTGTCAAAGTTGAGGAGAATTGACTCCAGGAAGCCGGCAGCAGCAGTTTCGGTCGATCTACCCGTGCGGAAACCATGTTGTACCTCACTAAGAATCTGGAATTTATTAATGAAATCAATCACTCTGGAATAAATGATTTTTTCCAAAACCTTAGATATCACACTCAAAACAGTAATTGGCCTGTAGTTGTCAACGTTTGTAGGATAATTTTTCTTGAATATTGGTGTAACTACACCTATTTTTAACTGGGAGGGGAAGGCCCCTTGCTTGTACATTAAGTTTGATAGGTAAGCTAAAGGAGTCGATAATTCACTCTTTATGGCCTATTTTGAGGAGAATGTTATCAGCACCGGTGCTATTTTTGGGCTTTAAGCTCAGTATAGTCTCCACCGTGTTCCAGAAGAAGCTATTTTGAATCTGCTTTGCCGGCAAAGTGCATTTGTCTGATAATGTATCACCAAATGTATTAGATAAGGATATCTGTGCAATTGATGCGAAATAGTTACTAAATGCATTAGCTACCTTGTTGTTATCGTCAAGTAGGATACCATCCACTTGTACAGTGATATTGTGTCTCCTTGACCTTCCCAATGTGAGATTAACAATCTTCCAGATATCCTTTTGTTTATTTTGGCTGTTGGAGATTATGCTTCCATAATAATTGCTTTTGGTTTGTTTAACCAAGTTACCATGTTTGTTCTTCTCGATTTTGTAAAGAGCAGAAAGTTCAACATTACTAGTTTGCGTTAGCAACCAAAAAATATTTTTTAAGTCTTTGCTGCTTTTGACTATTTCAGGGGTGACCCATTTGTTATTATATTCAGGTTTTTTTTTTGTTTTTTGTTTTTATTGGGACATTAGCTTCAATAACCCAGCTCAATGTAGTGAGAAACTCACTGTAAACTTGGTTAACACTCACTCCTGCAATGTACATGTCACTGAAATCAACATTTGAGGTGAAAGACTGAAGCATAGTGAGGTTAAAAGGTGTCAGACTTGTGTACTGATAATATTCTGGATGTGTTTCATTTATGTTATAGGGGGTAGGGGGTTTAGGTTAAAGCTACATGATATGGCAACATTAATATTTGTGACTATATAATCAATTTTTGTTTGTTTTTGGTATTGTTTAACTGAATTCTAGGGGGCTCTGTAGAAGTCACATGAAGATCAAAACTATTAATCAGGTCTATGAGAAGAAGCTTGTCCTTTGAGTTTGTAAGGTAATTCCCATTAAAGTTGCCACACAAGAAAATAGGGGTCTTAGCTTTGCAGAGTCTTTCTAAAATGCCTTGGCATTTGGTAAGAAAGGTAGACATTTTGCCGGTTGGTGGTCTATAAATACAAATTAAGCTTAAGTTCTTCGGAAAATATATTACGTTTTTTTTTTATTTTGTTGTTATGTTCTGACTTACGTATATTGCTGAGCCCCCATGTATGGCGTATTTCCTGCAGAAGCTGGTGGCTAGTTGGTTATCACCGAAATCAGCCACATGAATAGTCTCCTCATCACACCAGTGCTCTGTTATGCAGATTATACTAGGGTTTTCTTGCCTGGTGAAGATTTCAAGACTGTCAAATCTGTTTGAGATGCCTTGGACATTTATGCAGCATAAATTAATTTGTTTATTTATCCTGCCATCCCTTTTTTTGAATGCAATATCAGAAGTTGCGGGCTCCTGAAAACATAACTGATATTTACAAAAATATGACGTTTTAAAAAGTGGCACTATAATTACTACTAGGTCCAAATGACCCGAAATCGCAAAAAATAGAAACATAAGAGAGATTTGTCCGCTCATCATTGCCTTTTCACGCACTGGTTTTCATGGATGGTATTGCTGGAAGACTAGCTGAGCGCTCAGTATTCCTTCCACAATTTTTTCAAAATACTTTAAAAATGCATGGGTCTCTAAGACCCCGATGGTAGTATTTACGTGTTAATTTAAGCTGTTTGGATTTCGGTCAAAACCGATGGCTTTACAGTATGCAATATGTGCTTATTTAATGTAATGATCCTTTTCTTTCTTATAGTATTATTATTTTCATTAAAGGTATACATATATTTTTTTAATCTAACTGAAGGCTCATTTAAAAGCTTTC
This sequence comes from Pissodes strobi, assembly GCA_016904865.1. Taxonomy (NCBI): domain Eukaryota; kingdom Metazoa; phylum Arthropoda; class Insecta; order Coleoptera; family Curculionidae; genus Pissodes; species Pissodes strobi. The sequence goes on along the minus strand of JAEQML010066923.1, from coordinate 5,856 downwards.
TTACATCAAATACACAGCCTTTCAATTATATGATATGTGGGTGGAATGCCTCTTTTTTCTTAAAAGGTTTGCTGATTTTGTTAAAGATATTTAAAAATTTGATGCAAATATAGTTGTTTTTAATCTATTTTCTTTCATCAAATATACCGCTATTTTTATTTTAAAGGTTAGCGCATTTCGTTGGGGTTTCAAATTAAAAGATTATCTAAAATTTGTCTTCTGGCATTGCGCCTAAATGACATACATACAAATATGAAGTCTCCGGATAATCTGACACTTTATCAAATTTGCTAATCGAGCCAAAAATTGACATTATTTTCTTAATTTTTTTAATTAATCGTATATGAGCAAAATTTAATAGCATTATAAGCTTAATGATACAGCAGAAAAAGAGTAATAAAAATTCGAAATGGTCAATAAATTATCTACATGGCTTAAATTTCCTAACAGTCAGTGCCACCAATAAATGTGAACCTGCGTTAAGTTATGGCAAGATTAGGTAAATTGCTTAACTTCGCTTTGAAGAATTTTTTTGTTAGGGATAATTAAAATATTAATTTGGATATTTCCACCAAAAAAAAAATATTTATATTAAGAAATGCGTTTAATCATTTAGTAATTTTACAGGATAGAAACTTTTAACAAATAGAAAATATGAAAATAAATTCTCAAAACCAAAACAGTACTCATATACACAAAAAATAAATAAAATGTCGAAAATAATTTAAGTATGTAACTATGTTAACTAACTGTAAGTATAAGTTAAAAATGTTAAATAAATATGAATATTATTCGATGTATAGGGCTTATAATTGATGCTGTTTCTTATTAGAATTTGATTTAAGAAAAACTAGATTAACATCGCTAAATTGAAAAATCTCCTAACCTTCCTTTTTTAGTAAAACACTTTATACGGTTCTTTTTCTCCTGATTTCACAAATAAAGGCATAATAAGACGACTTCGATTTCATGCTAAATATATCAATTTTTGAGTGGTAATATAATTAGGGATTTCCATGAAATAAATGAATCAGCTTATTATGTACAACTGTTGTATTGTTTATTTCGACTAGGTGGCATCTATAACCACTCGGTAAATTATCATGAAAAGTTTAACGATAATGAGTCCATAATGTAACTATTGCAGTGAAAGTGTGAACTTGGATAGGAATTTTTTATTTGTACCGTGCGTTCAATTTATCTTGATAACATTTTGATTCGCTGTAATTTTTTTGTTTTTGAAAATATTAAGGTAAACAAAAAAAACAAAATGTAGGGTTGGTGACCAAGTTTTTTTCTAAGTTATGTATAAAACAAAACACTAATAAATTTTTCTGCAATATTAGCCTATTTTATTTTTTTTTAAATAAAACAACCTGTATATTATTACATTTTTGGACCTTCTAGAGAAATATAAACACATTTCGTGTATAATATCCTATACCTATTTTAAGCTGTTGACAGTTGAAAGTCGGGCATTTTGGCAGGCCCGAAAATCTAAACCGCGCGAGATTAAAGAAAACGGTTTGCACATTTCTACCTTGGGTTTTCATAAGCTATCGAATGACAGTAACTTTGAATTTAACCGGAGGTTTAAAAGTTCCGGTTCATTATATCTGCGAGTTAAATTCCATTCGAAGATACTTTCGTTCGATAATTTATGAATACTTAAGATAGGAATGTGCAAACCGTTTTCTTTGATCTTGTGCGGTTTAGATTTTAGAGCCTGTCAAATTGTCAAAATACCCGACTTTCAACTGTCAATATTTGATAAACAGCTAAAGATAGGTATAGGATATTATACACGAAATGTGTTCAGATTTTTCTAGAGAGCCAAAAAAATTAGTAATATACAGGGTATTCCATTTAAAAAAATAAAAGTAGGCTTATACACTCACCGGCATAAAAAACCGGCCACTAAAAACTTGCCCGATTTTCAAAGTTGGATTTCTCGTGAACCACTCGTTAGATTTTGATGATTTTTTTTTAATTGTAAAGTGATTCCTTCTTAACGGATGCTATGTCACAAATTTTTATTCCGATTTTATTTTGAGCATATACAGGGCGCAACAATAAGACGAAGTTTTTTGCCCGAACTTTGTAACACCCTGTAGGGTGCAGCAGCTACAGTGGCTATTGCTAACTGGAATCATATTGTAGCCTCATCTTTTGTGAACATTTCGTTTTTTAATCACGACATTATCTCCGTTTGTGTTGAAGATACGCTGCTTTAAAACAAACGCCTCGGAAAAAGCTTTAAAAAAATCAACAAACATCAGAACGTAAGTTTAATCTGAAAACTAACAAAAACATGAAAATAAAAAAAAGATAAATAAATTGTAAGGGACTAATATCTAGTGTGGCCTCCTCGCTTCAAAACCGCTTCATTTAGTCGACGTGGCATTGAATCAATCAGGTTTGTTACAAATTCTTGTGGAATGGCATCAAATTCTTCCTGAAGTGCAATTCGCAGATCTTGAAAGCTGTCGGGTAAAACAGGTCGACGACGAATGCGCCTTTGAAGTTGGTCCCACAGATGTTCAATGGGGTTGATGTCAGGGCTGCAAGCTGGCCAAACCATTCGTTCAATGCCCACTTCGCCAAATATTCGTTAACTACTAATGCCACGTGTGGTCGCGCATTATCTTGCATTAATACGAACCCGTCTCCGATAAAATGAAAATAGGGAACAACAGCTTTCTGTAGAATATCCTCAATATATCGATGTGCATTTAAGGCGCCGTTTTCAACAAAGATTAGAAATTCCCGCCCACACCATCACAGAACCTCCATTGAAACTTAGGCGTTCCGAAATTACACAGTCCATAAATCTTTCATTTTAACGTCTCCAAACTCGCTCCCGACCATCAGGCGATCGCAGGCAAAACCGCGATTCATCCGTGAAAAGGACTTTAGTCCATTGCTCAATATCCCAATTCACATGTAAATGCGCAAACTGAAGACGTGCTCGACGATGTCTTGGAAGTAGCTGGGGTCCTGTGGCAGGCCTCCTTGCAGACAAGCTGTTTTCTTTTAATCTTCGTCGGATTGTTCTCTCACTGCCTTGAGTTCTACGCACGGCTTGTAGCAGATGTTGATTCTGAAACGCTCTAATTCTACGATTTCGTAAAGTATTCAAGACAATAAAGCGGTCGTCAATTGCATTTGTCTTCCGTTTTCTTCCCGAACCGACTCGCCTGGTGAAATTTCCCGTTTCCATATACCGATTCCAGGCATCCTGGACTGTTGTTCGAGGTAACCGAGGGTATCGGACACATAACGTTGACTTCGGCCATCCTCAATTAAGGCCCCAATACGGGCAACATCCGTCACAGATAATGGCATTTTTTACTTTGACAACCGTTGCTGTCACATTGCAGATACTCATAAATCCGTTTTCGCATATACCGCCTGGATTACTTACACATAAAACTTTCTGCCTGCGAAGCATTTTTCCGAGACGTTCGTTTTAAAACAGCATATCTCCAATACAAAAAGAGATAATGTCGTGATTAAAAAAACAAAATGCTCACAAAAGATGAGGCTACAATGTGGTTTGATTTAGCAATAGCCACTGTCGCAGCTGCACCCTACAGGGTGTTACAAAATTCGGGCAAAAAACTTCGTCTTATTGTTGCGCCCTGTATATGCTCAAAATAAAATCGGAATAAAAATTTCTGAGGTAGCATCTGTTAAGAAGGAATCAATTTACAATTTAAAAAATAAATCATCAAAATCTAACGAGTGGTTCGCGAGAAATCCAACTTTGAAATTCGGGCTAGTTTTTAGTGGCCGGTTTTTTATGCCTGTGAGTGTATATCAGAAAATTGTTAGTGTTTTGTTTTATATAAAACTTAGAAAAAAGCTTGGCCACCAACCCTACATTTTGTTTTTTTTTGTTTACTTTGATATCTTTAAAAACAAAAAAGTTACAGCGAATCAAAATGTTATCAAGATAAATTGTACGTTAAAATCTAGACAAAATTTTTTCGTGTGCATTTCAAGTGAACAGCAGTTTGTATACATACGGTGACGTCCACAATTTGAATTACTATCTCCGTCATGATGCATTTCATTATATTTTCACTAGATATAAATGCTCGGTTAAGACACAAAACTAAGATCCCTGAGTAAGTTCAACAGTGCGTTAGACGAGTAACCTGCAATTTTTCGTCAACTAGCCATCGTATTCCTTAAATATTGTTGCCATTAGGCATCAAATAAATAGTTAAAAAATATACCCGCAGTTAAACCAATTTCCAGGTCTTATCTAAGGTGTTTGATTCAGTGGACGTTGATTTTCTACTCGGAGACTATTGGGATAAGTGGGACTACATTTGAACTTTTCAAAAATTACCTCCTCAAGAGAAGAAAAATAGTTCAAAAGACATAATTTTGGCTCAAACGGGACGGTTGCATGTAATTGTACCACTAGAAGTATTGCCACTTAAGCGGATGACACCATTACTACATATCCTTTTGCAAAAAAATCGAGATCATTCAAGATACTAGAATAACAGATGTTAAGCAGTATTTCTATATCTAAAATCAATATAACTTTGGATCATCGCTTTGATACTAGGCAGAAAAATTATTCTCAAAACTTCCATTGCCAATGAAACTATAGGACAAAGATCTGTCTTAATAGTATATTAAGTATCAACAACAGTAAGGACAGTTTAACGATCGACGACAATGTTTGGCGACTGGCTAATATGTCAATTACGACCTGCCGGTATACCGATATAGTTCTAAACATCATTTTTGGCACCCTATACGTAAATTGAAAACAAAAATAGCTCTATTTCCAGAAGCTTGGAAAATTATCCTCACACAGTGACAAGTTGTATAATTTAAATAATAAATAAGGGGGTTATATAAACCAGTGTTTTAATACGAAAGATTGTACGGCATTTTACCCAAAGAATAGTGAGGACTTTAAAGAAAATATCTCGGAAAAAAAAACACCATAAATACAACCGATATCTCGGACTGGAAATTATGACACCTACAAAGAGGAATGCAGAAAGTAAGATGAGATTCGAAGAAAGGTAACGGATGTTATGAGAAGAGTAGCCGAACTAAAGTGGAGATGGGCAGGTCATGTTGCAAGGCAAAACCCATCTAGGTGGACTAACAAAATAATGCAGTGGCGCCCAAGAGCAACAAAAAGAAATGCAGGGAGACCCCCAAAGAGGTGGCGGGATGACATCCAAAAAATAGCAGGAATAAACTGGTTTCAAACTTCCCTGGATAGACGGACATGAAAACTATTGGAAGATACCTACATTCAGTAGTGGATAGACATGGGCTAAGTATGATGATGATGATGACCCATTTGAGCCACGGCTACTATTAATGTCAGGAAGAGTATTGGATTATCTCATATTCTCATATGTTTCCATAACCGTGGATGTTGATTATAAACTAGGGTTTTCAAGTGCCCTGAATTTTGCAGAATGTCATGGATTCAGGGTCCATGTATGTGCGTCTTGCTGAAGTTGTCTAAAGCACACTAAGTATCCTGCATTTTATAAAAACCTCGCTAAAAAATAAAACGTATTTTTTTCGTAATTCCGGCTTAGCTATTTCATAATTTAGCCTGCATCATGCGACATCAGCCAACCACTTCAAAGATGCCAATGCACTTAAGTTTCACCATTTCCAAGCCAGCTTTAGACTAATCTGTATACATACTATCAACCTGAAGATCTTTCTCGAAAGATTCTGTTAGACAATTTTCTTAATCCAGAGGATTTGATATTGTGAAACGCTTCACACAGAATCCATATTGCTCTATAATACAATGACTAACATGTCAAGAATTTTAGATATAGTTCGCCCAGACGTTGTTGA